>ML248485.1:1542-32922 GCA_005239495.1 Nicotiana undulata | reverse complement strand
CGCCACGTTACGTATTTTACGTAAGAGAAGAGAGAAAAATAACACGTGGGGTTTCACATTTTTTTTCCAGATAAAGTATACTTTATATTGCCGTACTTGTAACTGTACTGATAAATTTATAATATTTAAAACTTTATCGAACTTGGCAAAAGAATTTTCAGAAAAGATTTAAATACTATCTTCGCATCCATTAAAAGAGAATTTTATCGCTTCCTTGAGTAACTGCTTTCATGATAAAAATATGAGTTTATTGTGTGAATATGTGTATCTATGAATACCTGAGTCGCATGTATGATTCGCGAGCAGGATAACTCTATTATTTATATATGACCGCGTCGCATGATCGATTCGCGAGCGGGGTAATAGATGCATCTATGGTTCGAGCCGTTCGACCATTTGGCAGTGCACATTTTATTATTGTTGGTCCGCGCCGTTCGATCCTCGGCATTGCTTGCGCATGGAATTTTCTGCGTACTTTCCGTGATTTTTACCTGATTACTGGCCTGGAAATTATAAATTGTCAACTGAAATGATGAATACTTCAATTTAAATGTGAAAGAAGTTGTTATTTCATGTCACTACTTATTGAATTACTTATGATATCCATGCTTAGTGTCACCCTTGATTTTTATTAAATTGACCTCTAGCAAGTGTCAAATTCGACCTCTCGTCACTACTTATTCGAGGTTAGGCGGGATACTTACTGAGTACACGTTGTTTTCGTACTCATGCTACACTTGATGTGCATTTTGATTGCACAGGTGCATTCATATCTAGTGGCCCTGCTTGACGCAGTGATGTGACTGACTTGGAGACTTAGACGAGTTGCACCATCCGGAAACGACCCGCAACTGGTAGAGTCTCCCTCATATGTATTGTATTTTATTTTAAATTTCTTGTCCAGTTTGTACTCCGGACGAGTATTGTAGTACATGTAAAATTCTTAGAAATTTGCTCATGCACTTGTGACACCGGGTTCTGGGATGAGTTTGGACTGTATTTTATTAAATGGAAATTTAAACCATCGTTACTTACTTATCAGATTTTTATTCACTTATTATGTAATGAAATGAAAAGTAACAAAAATTCAAACGCTAAAATAGGAATTTAATTTAACTAATTTTGTGTTGGCTTGCCCGACATTGGTGTCCGGCGCCATCACGACCTTTATTGGAATTGGGTCGTGACACTTTCAGACACAATGGTTAATACAAATTTGCACATGACTTGAAGACTTGTTTATTTGCTTGTGAAGTTAAGTTTGATATTGCCTGTCGCTACTGCAACGGTAGAAAGGGCTTTTTCTTCGATGAAGTACATTAAAAGCGACTTGAGAAGCAGAATTGGTGATTAATTTTTGAATGATTGTTTAGTTTTTTATATACAGGATCAAGTATTTGAAAGTGTACCTAATGATGCGATCATTGATCATTTTCAAAACATGACAAGTCGCCGAGTACAATTGTAATAAAAATATTTATATTTATATGTTGTCTTTAAGTATTTTGTTATTTTGTAAATATATGTTGAATATTGATAATTGTTTTTTAGTTCGGCTATTATGATATATTGACTTGAAGTTGTGGTAGGAACCCATACACTTCAATTCCTAGATCCGCCTCTGCTACATCATTATGGTTGCAACTCCCACAACTCCACCTCCTCCATGATCTTCCCCCATGATCTCAATAGTTAATACCATGTTCATGACATCTTTTTGTATTACCTTAATGTCATCCTATAAATAGAGAGTTTGGGCATCACGTTGTACACACTTGAATATATAGAAGAAATAAGATAGTTCTCTCTTCCTCTCTACATTTCTTGTCTATTCTTTTTATTTTATATTATTGCTTTGAGCTTAGTTTCTTAATACGTTATCAGCACGAATCTCTAACCATTTTACCGATATGTGAAACCTCAGAGTCCTATAAGTTTTAAGGATCAGTTAATGTTATGTGATTGCAGACATCGATCATTTCGTTACTGGACTATAAGGTTGACTGGTTGAGAGCGAAGAATGACCTATAATATAGTTGTATTGAATTAGATCAATACACTTTCTGCTGCCACTTGCTTAACTGATTTCCAAGCAACTAAAGCAATCGAAAGGGAATAGTATACATGAAGTTACTATGCAGGTATAAATAATTTACTAATACATATTCAATCATACTAGCACCGGCCACTGTGGCATGATATTTATTTTACAAAATGAGTACGTCTTATAGCATTTACATATATGTTCTGACAGTTTACATACTAAGGTAAATAATTTTTAAGGTAATTTGGTAATAATATTTTTACCATCACATGCTGCATTTCATTGAAAGCAAAATTATCAAATATGTAGGCGATTTAACAGTACCTTGAAAACTTGACATTCGAGTATACAGTCAATACAAATTCATTATGGTTATAATTTATGATAGTCACGTTTATGCATTAAGACTTAAATATCTCGAAAAAGGGTCAAAAATATCCTTTACTATGAAGAAAAGGATCATATATATCCTCCGTTATACTATCTGTCCATCAAAGCTCCCGAAGTTATAAAATAAGTAGAAAAATATCCTTCCTCCGTTAGGTCCTCCACCATGTCCAATATCATTCCACGTGGCCTAACATTTTGCTGAGCTAAACGCCACGTGGCAATGCCACTTCACCGCCCCAACCCCATTTACCTCCTCCCCCTCCCCCACGTCTTCTTCACCACCGCCTTCCTTCACCCGACCACCATCATCAACATCACCCCAACTACCATAATCACTACCACCCCTCTCATAATCAATAAAAACAATTGGGATGATGCCATGTCGTTTGAGGGAGTATCATAATCAATAAAACAAGTTATTTGTCAACAGATGTTACAATTGTAGAAAACTTCTTTGAGGGAATTTCGATGTACGGTCATAATTCTTCTTCAACATAACTCTTTTACCTTCTTAGAAGTTAATGCTCGAAAATTGGTTACAGTGAAAAAGCATTTTGGCTTCTTTTTATTTTGAACTCTTCAACGAGTGGCTCAATACTTCTGAAAAAATAAATAAGGCCATCACTGATAATAGTTTAGAAGTTTTCATCTCTATAAGGTTTGAATACCAAAGTTTTATCACAGTGATGGAGAACCTTTTTTACCAAGATCAACGATGAACCAAGACGTAGAGGAGAGAATGATGAGAATTTAAGCTAACAAGGTAGGATTATTCTTTTCTTGTCGTCCTCCTATATTTGTTATTCAGTTTATTAAACGAGAAAAATTTCATCTCTCTTTGTTGGATTTTATGGACAGTAGAATGAAGGATACTGGAAGTTCTACTTTTCATCGGTGATAGTGATTATGGTAGTTGGGTGATGTTGATAATGGTTGGGTGGAGGAGAAGATGGTGGTGAAGGAAGACGTAGGGGAGGGGAGGAGTTAAATGGGGTTGGGGCGGTGAAGTGGCATTGCCACGTGGCGCTTAGCTCAGCAAAATGTTAGGTCACATGGGATGATATTGGACATGGTGGAGTTCCTAACGGAGAAAGGGTATTTTTGTACCGATTTTGTAACGTCGGGGGCTTTCATGGACATATAGTATAGGGGTGTGCATTCGAATCGGTTTATCGATAAATCGAATCGATTATTTGTTATCGGTTTATCGATATCGGTTTATCGATTTATCGATTTCGATTTCGATTTCGAAATTTTCCTTATCGATTTATCGATTTCGATTTCGATTTTATCCTTTTCGCTTATCGGTTTATCGATTTATCGATAAACCGATAAGATATACTAAAAAGATAAATATACCCTTATTTTATAATACCATTTCCTTTACCCTAAGTCCCTAACATAATTTTATTGTATTGCTTAAAATAGTTAAATAATATATTAATTNTTTTATCCATATTAGTTAGGCGTGTTTATAGCGATATACGTTTCGTGGAATCCCGCAAATTTTCTTATTGGTGTAATCGATAACCGAATCGATAAGCCCCAAAAATCGATAAATCGAAATCGAAAAAATCGAAACCTTATTGAAACGATAACGATAAGCATATGTACAAATCGATAATCGATAAGCAATTATCGATAAGGGTCAAAATCGAATCGATAAATCGAATGCACACCCCTAATATAGTATAACGGAGGATATATATGATCCTTTTCGCAATGTAGAAGGATATTTTTGACCGTAAATATTTTTGCTGGAAACATAACGCTCATTCTTCCGTATTTGATCTTTTTGGTAAAGTCCTTATAGTCCTTGAAATGAGAATGGTTATACGTTATCTGCACCTTTTCCCGAATAAATCTATTAAAATGTAAAAGTGAATGTGTCATTTATTAAATAATTGGCATATATCCTGACGAGCATTTTTGTTGTAGATGAACTGTTTCAAGGTTGAAATAGTTTTATATGTCTTCTTGAAAGTTAATTTACTTACGAGTTACGCCTATAATTATGAAGTAATAATATTTTAAAGGTTCACGTGCGAGTCCTAGTTTATTTTGGTCCATTATGCCAAAGATTGAGTGTAAGACGGTGGGTTCAAGTTTCAGCGTACTATGTTGATGAAAAGTTGTTGAGTTCGAGTTCCAACATATTATGGCCTAATATGCCTTTATATGGGTAAGACATATTGATGATATAATAATGACTAAAGAAATATAATGTATTTTTCATGAAAAAGCATGAAACTTATCCCACTTGATTTACTCCATTCTTGAAGTGAATGTGATAGCGGTGCATATAAGTCCAAATGAGTGGTTGACCAATGAACGTGGACGTGCGAAAGATCAAATAATAATAGTCATCATTATGGTCATTGTAAAAAGAAGAACAACAAGGGTTCTTAAAATAATTATTCAAAGGTGAAAGAAATATGTATCAATATGGCATGTTAATACGAAGCACTTTCACATGATTGTAGTCAATTCCTTGAAAATGTGACTTTTTTGTGATATGTATTGAGAATGCAGACCCATTCCTAAAGGTGAATGAGGCAATATGTGATAAAAGTAATGAATAAAGACGTGAAATGCATGATTGAATCAATACCAAAAAGCTCATCTCTAAGGGAGGTTTGAGAGAAAGAAATATAACGAATATTACTGCGTGGTTACATGAATATGTCATTGGTCGCGTACATGTGGTACGCCAAAAATATTCTGACATGCCTTATTAAAGGTTATTAAAGACAAAATCAAAGCAAGAAATGATTTTGCGTATGATAATTATGACCATGACAATTATTATAATATGATTTTCTCCGTGAATGAGACTTCACCACATGAATGGTGTGACAGAAGATCTTATAGTACAAAATAAGTTAAGCGTCATGAAATTGATTTTGTAGTAAGTCTCAAAAGAAACTTTTTTTAGTTTCAAATATAATAGCCAGAGTGGTTGGCATTTGAGACTATAAATGAAAGGAAGATTGAATATCTTCATATTACTATAATCATATCGGGTAAATATGAAAGTTTATCCGACTTTTTTTCTATTTGTACTACACATGTATAAACATGATGATGAAATCACATGCCATAGTCAATTAAATATTTACTGAAATAAACATCGGTTGGCATGACGCTTGGCTATCCCGGTTCAATTATTATGCGAAAATTTGATTGAGAATTCACATTGGCATATATTGAAGAAATAAAAGTTTCTTCAAGAATTTTCTTGTGCTGCTTATTCTCATGATATACCAGTTAAGGTTGGGATTGAATCCCATATATATATATATATATATATATATACATCCCTTTTGTTTTTACCAAAAACTTCACTAAACCCTCTTTAAAACAATAAAAAGATTTTGCAAAGTTTGAAAGGGTTTTTCAATTTTAAAAGTGACAAAAGATAGTGTTCAAAAGGAGTTTTCAGAGTCGCTACCTGACATTTGGTTTCAGTGTGTCAGGTCACCGTTTTTTTAGAATGATTTTCCTTTTAAAACACTTTGGACTCCAAACTAAGTTCGCACCAGAGATTCGGGTAAAGGGGTTCCTTTGACTCGGGGAGAAGGTGTTAGGAATTCCCCGAGTCCCGTCTAGTACGGTTGCGTACATGATCAAGTTGGCTTTTAAGATATTCAAATTGAGGTAAAAACACGAAATAAATAAATAAACACACAAAAGGCTCGAGGTCGTCCCCACCTAATAAAAGAAAAATGAAAATGCAAAATAAAATAAAATAAAAACAATGAGTTCTACTTTCGGCCTCAAAATACTACTACTTCGGGGCATACCCCAGATAAAATATATACAATGTATACGGGGCATTCCCCGGATAAATTTAACTAAAGGGGTTGACCTCATCTCAAAAGAAACTAAAACACGAACGCCCTAAAGGTTTGCCTACCTAAGTACGGTCGGCCTAAACCTGCTACTATCAATCAAATTCACGAGAGTAAAAACAAAAGAGCAACAAAATTATTTAAGCCTAATTTCCTCCAAGTTTTAAAAGCTAACTCCCACAAGTGAATCAGCTAGAATTCCATTCAATCTACTTAATTACGTTAATTTAACTATTATTTTTTTTTCAATTTTTGCCATCGGAGTAGTATCTGTGAGGATTTAAAATTATCTTAACTGAAACAATAAAACAAAGAACCAGAAACTCATTTTAGGCATCAAAATCCACCCGAACAGATTAAACAAAACTACGACAAAACGATGATTAATAGAATGAAACGGAGTAAGAAAGTATTACTGAGACACTCCAAATAGAACAATAAAATAACAACTCAAAAGATCAACAAGACAGAGAAGCAAAAATCAACGAAATAAAGGAAAGCACGATATTAAGAAAATCAACAAAATAAGGGAGAAATAGACCTCGAACGATTGGAACCTGAACCGCAGACGCCGGACGGTCCTCGAACATGAAAACTCGGAACTCGATAACGATGAAAGCTGGAAAATAAACTGTTGGTGTCTGGTTTTACCGTGATTGCGACTGGATTTTCACGGCAGTGAAGGCTAAAAGACTGCAGTCTACTGGTGGTGTAAATAGATCTGCTATGGCGGAAAAATAAACTTCTTAATAGTAAGATTCATGGATGAATTGAATGAGGAAGAAGGTGAAGGTTTCAATGATTTTATAATCTCCTCCCCGTTTTTATCGTTCCCCTCTGTCCTTGATTTCGTCCAATTCCCTATTTTTCTATCTTTGCCCACTCGATTTTTGTTTAGACTGAAATTCCTCACTCTCGTTCTCTCACTGTTGCAGCTCTCTGTTTGTGCCTCTTCTATTCGTTTACCCCCTCCTTCTCTGTGTTTCTCCTCTTTTGTATCTATTTATCTTTCCAGAATATATTTTGGATAGAATGCCCAGACCATTCAAGAACCCCGTGGTCCCCTCATTAAAAATGTATGTGTAATGAATTTGTTATGAAGAATAGTGTAGAAGGATGACATGTCAATATTTGATTGGTTAAGAAAATAAAATAAAATTTGAAGAGAGATATAAAATAGGAGGAAGAGCACGTGATTGGGAGAAATACAAAAAGGAAGTGGGGGCCACTCAATTTTCCTTTCTTGTATTTGCTTTTTTTCCTTTCAATTTCTACGTTCTTTCAAATTCTTCATGTTTCTTTCTTCTTTTTTTGTTTTGTTTGCTTTTTGTTTTTTCGTTTGTTTTCTATTAATGATAAAATAAAACTAGTTTTATAAAATACTAAATCTATAGTAAGTAATATTAAAGAGAGAACTAAACTAATTATATTAGAGAAATCCAAATACTACTCAATATTTACTAAATACTTGTAACTTAAAATTACTAAAGCAAGTAAAAATATTTTTTGAAACTTTTATTTTTATCCTTTGTAAAATAAAATAAAACTAACTAAACAAAATATCAATAATCTAACATATATATATATATATTTGTAGTTTTTAGTTTTTAAAATACAATAAACTAAAGAAGTTTAAAAATAGCCAAAATAGCGATATTAGACCTAAACTAAATATTTAAACGCTAAAATGTGTAAAATCTCGGGGAGGGTAAAAAATTACATGTCTACAACTGCCCCTCTTTGACTGGAAACACGAAGAGTTTTCAGACAAAGAACAACGAGACAAGTTTTTTGACCTGACCTTTATTTAGAGAGACCAAAACTAAAAGAAAGGAAAATGTGATCGAGCCCTGGTATTTGAGATGCCTACATATCATTGGATATAAAGGAATCAGGCCACGTGTAGTTCAGAAGTGAGAAGAGCAATGGAGAAAGATACCGAGGTGGAGTGTCGAGTGAAGTGTCTTCGAGGTTCCGGTCTGCGGTTCCTATCATTACATCAAAATAAAACTAAAAAAAATAAAATTACAAGAAAACTTCAAAATCCTATCTACTTTTATGCCTTGAATCTTCAACAATCTTGTTGTGCATCTCAAACTATTAGCTCGCATTCTTGAGGCGAGCTTCTGCTACTTCTAACTTGAATTGATCTTAATCTTCAGGCGGGCTCCTGATGACTTAAATTGAAATAAATTTCCTCGTTCGCCAGGTGGGCTCCTGATGACTTAACTTGAAATGAATTCCCTTGTTCTCCAGGTGGGCGCCTGATGACTTAACTTGAGATGAATTCCCTCGTTTTCCAGGTGGGCGCCTGATGACTTAACTTGAAATGAATTCCCTTGTTTTCTAGGTGGGCGCCTGATGACTTAATCTTGAAATAAATTCCCTCGTTCTCTAGGTGGGCGCCTGATGACTTAACTTGAAATGAATTCCATCGTTCTCCAGGTGGGCGCCTGATGACTTATTTGAAATAAATTCCCTCGTTTCCCAGGTGGGCGCCTGATGACTTAATCTTGAAATAAATTCTCTCGTTCTCTAGGTGGGCGCCTGATGACTTAACTTGAAATGAATTCCCTTGTTTTCCAGGTGGGCGCCTGATGACTTCACTTGAAATGAATTCCCTTGTTTTCCAGGTGGGCGTCTGATGACTTAACTTGAAAATGAATTCCCTCGTTCTCCAGGTGGGTGCCTGATGACTTAATCTTGAAATAAATTCCCTCGTTCTCCAGGTGGGCACCTGATGACTTAATCTGAAATGAATTCCCTCGTTCTCCAGGTGGGCGCCTGATGACTTCACTTGAAATGAATTCCCTCGTTCTCCAGGTGGGCGCCTGATGACTTCATTTGAAATGAATTCCCTCATTCTCCAGGTGGGTGCCTAATGACTTAATCTTGAAATAAATTCCCTCGTTCTCCAGGAGGGCACCTGATGACTTAATCTGAAATGAATTCCCTCGTTCTCTAGGTGGGCGCCTGATGACTTAACTTGAAATGAATTCCCTCGTTCTCCAGGTGGGCGCCTGATGACTTAATCTTGAAATAAATTCCCTCGTTCTCCAGGTGGGCGCCTGATGACTTAACTTGAAATGAATTCCCTTGTTCTCCAGGTGGGCGCCTGATGACTTCACTTGAAATGAATTCCCTCGTTCTCTAGGTGGGCGCCTGATGACTTCACTTGAAATGAATTCCCTCGTTCTCCAGGTGGGCGCCTGATGAATTCACTTGAAATGAATTCCTCGTTCTCCAGGTGGGCGCCTGATCACCTAACTTGAAATGGATTCCCTCGTTCTCCAGGTGAGCGCCTAATGACTTCACTTGAAATGAATTCCCCCGTTCTCCAGGTGGGCGCATGATGACCTAACTTGAAATGGATTCCCTCATTTTCCAGGTGGGCGCCTGCAATCACAACAAAACAGATAAAACAAAGAAAATTTTCTGCCCCAGTATGTACCAGGAAGATTGGTGAGTGTTAGCTGAATCCCCTTTTCCAGGAGGGTCCTGAAAACATAAAATCAAATCCCATTATCCAGGAGGGTCCTGAGAACTTGAGAACTAAATCCCATTATCCAGAAGAGTCCTGAAAACTTAAAACTAATCCCATTATCCAGGAGGGTCCTGAGAACTTAAAACCTAAATCCCATTTTCCAGGAGGGTCCTGAGAACTAAATCCCATTATCCAGGAGGGTCCTGAAAACTTAAATCAAACCTATTATCCAGGAGTCCTGAAAAGTGAGAAAGAAATTACCTGAGCCTGGCTATCTTCCTGGAGGATATCTGTAGAAAGAACAAAATTCCTTGCCCCTGAACCATGATTTCCTCATGGAGGGTCCCTACAAATCAGACAAATTTCCTTGCCCCTGTTTCAAACAAATAAAATCTTGTTAGTTTGAAAACGTGGTGGTTAGTTTGTGGCATCATTACTGAGTGTCTGCTTCTGCCATTGCCATGCTTCGTCCTGATTAGCTGCTTCGGGCCAGCAAGGGATTGCTTGACCTTTTGATCAAAATTGGACCTCAAAACCTTTGAATGACCTCAATCTCTTACATTCACTTGTTGCATTGTGTTTTCATTCTGAAAGTTGTTGAATCTTTGTATTTTCCAAAAATTCAAGAATCACCCTATCACCTGAACTTCAATTATCACCATACTGCTTATTCTGAATCATGTCACTTGTGATGTGCTTGGCCGAACTCCGCTCTTTGCAATTTAGAAGCTGGTAATAGGCTTTGGAATCCTTTCTTGCTTGTTCAACAAAGGCTAATTCTAAAAAGGCTCATAAAGACAGACTCGAAGAGCACGATGAAGTGTTTAACAAAGGAAAATTTTGAACAAAGATGACTATGTGAGGAAGAATGGGAAAAAGACTTATCTGGGTGAAGCGGTTGGCTCCAATGATCATGACATGCATTTCAGATTGATCATCCTAATCCGTCCAACCAATCACACTTTCAGTTAATGTCATGTCTTCATATTTCAATATCGGGCCTCCAATGATCCAATTTCTCCGTAAAGTCACGAACCTCATTCGACTTGTAGTGCCCCAAAGGTTTTTCACCAACAAGCCTCTCTCATTTGCTCATCTCTCAACTCAATGTCGTCTTACGGTGCCCGTGAGAGTTTTCACCAATAAGACTCTCTCATTTTCTCATATCTCAACTCGCCATCGCCTTACGGTGCCCGTGAGGGTTTTCACCAATAAGACTCTCTCATTTTAATTTTCTCTCATCTCTCCATGAACATAGTGTTACCCATGATGCAAATCATACCTCTAACTCGCTTGACTTGGCATCCTCAAAGATTGATCGGAAGGTCTCTCTTTGGACCGTAATGTAGGCTTTTGGACAGGGTTGGAAAGAAAAGGTATGAACGCTCAAAATAACTTAAGACGAAAGGGTTCAAAATTACAACCTTTGGAATCAGATCTTTTGCAAAATCTAAAACTTCTGCCCCAGTTTCTCTGAGTCTGGGGAATTTTGGATTTTTATTTTGATGGGACCGAACCTCAGAGTAAGTCTACCTACGTATCCTTAAAAGGAATCAGGTCGAACATAGTTCAACCCTGAAGTTGGTTTATTTTGTTGTTTTTCTTTCTTTTTCTCTTCTTCTTTCCTTTCTTTCTTTTCTTCTTCTTCTTCTTCTTCTTCTTCTTTTTTTCTATTCCATATCTTTCTTTATTTTTCTATTTTTTTTCTTTTCTATTTTCTAACTCTATTTTCTGATTCCAAAAGAAAGGTATGAAAGAAAATAAATTAAGGCTCAAAGGGGTAGCAAAGGATGAAAGTGTTTGGATAGCGGAACAAAATGCCTTCGTCATTTCAACTTTAAACATGCCAAGTACAAAATACAATTGAAGATAAGCAAAGAACTCATACATAGTACCTCTTGACTGCATCAGAATTGATATCCATATCTACACATTCGCCTTCTATATCTGTTAAATACAAAGCACCATTGGGCAACACTCTTGTCACAATGAACGGCCCCTGCCAGTTTGGGGCGAACTTGCCTTTAGCTTCAACTTGATGTGGAAGAATGCATTTTAACACTGACTGATCTACCTCAAACTGCATGAGAGACATCTCCTTGTTGTATGCTTTTATCAACCTCTTGATTTCCCATACTAATGGCCTCAATTTCACTCAATTCAAGCTTCAGGTTATCTAAGAATGCGTGAATCTTTACTTGTTTCCTCAAATGCATCTTTTATCATATTCAAAACTATGTTTCATTATTCCATGATTAGATTGGCTTCCAAGATCTAGCTAAAAATTCTACAGGCATGTCATGTCACTAGAATTGGCCTGAAAAAAACTATATACAAGAAAAGAACTAAACGAAGACTACAAATAACAGAAAAACAAAATTTCATTTGACCAAAGGATGGAAGGGTTTGAACAACACCGAAACAAACCTAGATGACAGACTCAGAGACACAAAACTAACTAACAAGACTCCTAGAGATAAGCAAAAGAGGATAGAAGGGTTTGAATCACCAAGACAAACAAGATAAAATCTGGATTACAACCCCGAAATAACCAGATAGCAGAAAAGAAGTCAAAATAAACTGCCAAGACTCCTTCCCGACGAGAAAATGAGGTGCTTTCTAATTACTAAGTTCGAGATCTTAGCCACTGAGTTGCACATCAAAATTACTGGTACCTTCACCAACTTCAATCACATTGTCTTAACCAAGTGGCTCATTAACTCCTTTGAGGTGGTTTTGGGGGGTGGAGTGTGAAAAGGTTGTGGGGAGATATCAACAGCCGTAAGAATCTGTATTTGTGACAGTGGCGGAATGGTGACAAGGCTTTCAGAGTGGTTAGTGGTAAATAATGGTGGAGGACGCCCACTTGTAACGACCCTAAATCCTAACGGGTCGTGATGAAACTTATCGTGGAACTAGGCAAGCCACTATCACATAACTACACATTTCTTTTAATAAAATTTCTCAAAATCATTAATAATTCCTCATAATAAGTATAAAACTTTCTAAATCTTTAAACAACATAAATAATCTAACAGTCTAAACTATTCCCCAGAACTGGAGTCAACTGATCACGAGCATCTAAGAATAATACTAACACTGCTAATGTTATAAAATAATATCTTGGAACAAAATACTAAATACTAATGAAGGAAGGGAAGTGGAGAAGTTGTGGACGCTGGACAACTACCTCGAAATCCCAAATGCTGCCGATGAACGAACTCAGATGGCTACTGCTCAGAGCCAGTACCTGGATCTGCACACAAAGGTGCAGGGAGTAATGATGAGTACCCCAACTCAATAGTAATGAAAGTAAATCAATTCTGAAGATAAGAGACACACATCACAAAACACCAATCCACAAATAGTAAAATACCGAGCCAATATAAAGTATACATCTAGTACATATGTGTGAAAACCAGTTTCCGTAAATATTCCTTGAACAAGTATATTTTCAAATGTTTCTCAGTAAACTCCCAAAAATCTCAGTATGAAAAATGAAGTGAATCATAATCAAAAGCTCAGCAAAATATCATTATAAACTGCCCCTCGGGCCAAATCATGACTCATAATCAGTCACTCAGCACCTCACCATCACTCAGTAACAGTCACTCAACACCTCACAGTCACTCATGCCTCCCAATCACTCATCACTCGCACTCAGTAGGTACCTGCGCTCACTGGGGGTGTGTACAGACTCCAGAGGGGCTCCTACATCCCAAGCACTATAAACACCCAAATCATGGCATCAATCACTCAGGCACTCGGCCTCTCTCATATCATAAATATCCTCACAACATTGGCCCTCGTCCTCACTCAGTCAGACACTCTCAACATGCCACTCGGGCCATAAATAAACGGGGTCCTCGACCAAAAACAGTATTTTATTTCATGAAATAATAATATCAGCAAGTTTTGAGTCTAAAAATAGTTCAACAAGAAAGACCGAGTGTAAACTCATGATTACTACGTGAGGAATATCAGCAAAATAGCCCCCAAAGGGTTTAAACAGATCGGCACTAGGCCCCAAACATGGCTTACAACCCAGATATATCAAGAACATAGTACTACTATTTAACATATGATTTAAAGCAGTCTCGCAACTCAATAGTTGCCTTAGGAGGAACAGATTTTCAAATTTTTAGTCCGTGCACGCCCCACACTCGTCATCCAATGTGTGCATCACTCCAGAACAGTGAAAGGATGTAAAGTCTGGGGTTTCATACCCTCAGGACAGGATTTAAAGACATTACTTACCTCAAATTAGCCCGAAAAGCTACTCCGCAATACTCTTGCCCCTCGAATTTGCTCTCGAATGCTCCGAATCTATCAAAATCAGGTTTATCACATCAAAATACTCTAGGGGGATGAAACTCAATCGAAAAATATCGACTTTATGCACAATTCCCGAAATTAGCCAAAACCCGACCCCCGGGCCCACGTCTCGTAACTCGACAAAATTTATACCAAAACGATCCTCATCATCTCACGAGTCTGTACATATAACGAACGCTGAAATCGGAGTTCAAATGACCCCTCAAATCACCCTTAAAAGGTTTCTTAAACTCAAGCCCTAGTTCCCCCTCATTTCCACTGATTTTTCCCAATTAGACACCACTAATTAGGTCCTTAATCACATATAATCGAGTTAATAAGTCTAAAAACCTTACCTCAATGAAGAACAATTATTTTCCTCTTCAAAAACCCTCAAAAAGCTCGGAACCCGCACAACAATAGAAGACTAAAAATCGTTAAGTCCCCTTTTTATACTTTCTGCCAGGCTTTTCGCACCTGCGGCCTTTTTCCTCGCACATGCGGTCCACACCTGCGCTCTGGGGGACCGCACCTGTGGAAATTCACTAAACGGAAAAAATCTCGCACCTGCAGCCCAAGTGTCGCACCTGCGACCAACACTACCGCTTCTGCAGTTCTTCCTCCAGTGCCTCTGAGCCCGCACCTGCAATCAACATGGCTGCTCCTGCGGCTTGCACCTGCGGTCAGACATCCGCAGGTGTGGAAATCACATTAGCAGAACACTAGCAGCTATTGCTGCATTTTTCAACTCCAAAACTTTCCGTTAACCATCCGAAATCAATCCCGAGCCCCTCGGGACCCCAACCAAACATACCAACACATCATATATGATCATTCAACATTAGTTGCACTCTCGGAACACCCAAAATAACATCAAATCACCAAAATCACATCATATTCAAGCCTATGAACTTTGAAATTTCTAAATTCCACCAACGATGCCGAAACCAACCAAAACACCTCTGATTGACCTGAAATTTTGCACACATATCCAAAATGACATTACGAACCTGTTCCAGCTTCTAGAGATCTATTTCGATCCCGATATTCTATTTTCCACTGCCGATCGAAAATCACCAAAAACTAACTTTCGCCAATTCAAGCCTAATTCTACACCGGACATCACAAAATTATTCCGAACACACTCCTAAGTCCCAAATCATCTAACGAAGTTGTCCGAGCCATAAAATCTGCAGTCCGAGGTCGTTTACTAATAAGTCAACTCTAGTTGACTTTTTCAACTGTAAAGCTATTTTTAGAGACTAAGTGTCTCAATTCTCACTACAACCATTCCAAACCCGAGACAACCGGCTCCAATACATCATAAACAGTATAACCAACCTATGACAAGGCAAAAATAGTAATAGTAATGCAGATTATACGGAACGACCGACCGGGTCGTTACACCACTAATCCAAGCTTGGTATATTTCGGCCATATGTCCTTTCAACCTTAAAACCTCTTCTTTCAACTCAAATTCTGATTCAACAATCTCCTTAGACAAATCAACAACACTTGTGTCCAAGTCTTTACTGGCCATGACTACATTACCCTTTGACCTTGTGTTGTACGGATGACTCGCTAGAATGCCACAAACTAACAACCTTCTTTTATGATAACAATACCGAAGAGAAGCAAAACAAATCCAACATGTTAGCGTTAGGGCATTTATTAGATAGAAATATCACATTACGTGCAATGCACCTAGCAACAGTTAACGGTTCTAGAATGGCTTCAAGGGTCACAAGGTCATGTGGCATCATCCCAATTTTGTTCATTTCAATTTTTTCTTCTTTCTTTTCTAGCACTCCTTGGCTTGCTCATTTTTCTTCCTCTCTTTTCTTTCTAATTATCACCATTTTCTTTTTATCCTCCTCACGTCCCACAAATTCATTCTCCTTTTTACTTTTTTTTAAATGATTTGATCGAACCCTATGTGGGTTGCCTACGTATCATGTTCCACATGAATCTGACCAAGCGTAGTTCTGAAAAAATGATGGATAAAATAAACTAAAAAAAAAACAAGAATCTTTTTGGATCTTTCATTTATATTTTTTATTTTGGTTTTTCAAATATAAATGGGAATTATGTTAACAAAAGACTCGGCGAACTCTTACACCACCTAAAATACTCAAACCTATCAGACAAGACAAGAAAGTAAAAGAAAACATGAAAACAGACTCAAAAATATAAAAAGTCTTTTCAAGCTAGCTCCCAAATACGATGGCCCCGGGGTATCTGTCATGATCAAGCTCTAACAAATGGATCCATACCTGAATGGAAAAAAAATTAAATAGAGTTAGTGGCTCAAGACAGTGTGGCACCTCCTATTGGATACATGCAAGGCATGATTGGGCTATTTTTGCAAAAGGACCTATGTGGCCAAGGGTGGTTAGAAGTGAAAACTCAACAAGATTGACCTCTAAGACATGGAAACCTCACTAAGGCTTATATGGATTCAAACTCCTAATAGTCATGGCTCAAAATTAATTTGCAGAAATGACCCATTTTGCAAAAACGACCGATATGGCCAGAAGTGGCTAAAGATGCAAAATCAACAAGGACGAACCTTGAAGTAATATGACACCTAGTTGTGGACTCAAGATACTAAGACATGGGTCATTGAACCACTTTTGCAAAAATAGCCCCATTTTGCAAGAATGGCTGATGTGGCCAGAAGTGGCGAGACATGAAAATTCAACAAGAATGGACCTTAAAGCTGAGAGGAAACCTTGTTGTAAACTCAAGGCTCTAGGACATACGTTAACAAGACACTTTGAGAAAATAACCCTATTTTGCAAAAACAGCTGATGTAGCCAAAAGTGGCTAGATATGCAAGATTTGGCTAAGACCCCCAAAGCCAAGAACTAAAAACTCACTAGGAAAAAGAGGAAGAGGAAGACCAGACCCCATGTGGGCTGCCTACGTATCCCGCCCCGAGAGACGAGAATTCGGCTTGCGTAGTTCGGGAAGATTGGATACGGAAAGAAAACACTCATATGGAAAAAACATATTTTTGTCTTTTTGACAAAATGATGAAACATATAAAATCTTTTTTTGGATTTTCTTTTTCTCTTTTTTTTTTTGGAAAATGATGGAAAGTGCAAAATCTTTTTGGATTTTTTCCATTTTCATTTATTTTGTTTTTTTTTTCTGAAAAAATTGTGAAAGAAAAATATAACTAAGCCTTACTTGCTTCATTTTTCACCCTTCTTTCCCAAACATCAGTTCGCCAAATGACCTTTCTACTCTGAAAGATACAACATTTAGCACATAGGATGATTGAATGTCATTTTGGGCCAGCGGACCTATTTGACATAATTTGGCCAGGCTTCCTACAAAGGGCACGGTACCTAGGACCAGACCCTGCTAGGTCGTAATGATATGATGCAAATAAAAATGACCTAAATGCTGACCTACGTTTGGGGTTCACTAACAAGGCAATTCGGGGGAGCGTATGGTCGATAATGGCTGCTCAAGCTTTCCACCCACTCCATACGTCCGACGCCCCCTCCTAAAATAAGGGTGACTCAACAAAGAGTTCTTGTACGCGACGTGTACTCCGAGACTTGTTGCAGAAAGAATTGACTCAGGGTTATGCATATGATGACAGTTTATAAAGCAGTAACACATAATAGAAAAACTGTAAACAAATAAACAACTAGCAAATAATAAAACAACATAAACAAAATAAAAATCAAATAAAGCGAACAAAACACATAAAAACCTCAACCGAATATCCTAAAAAGCCAACAAGATCAAGTACTAGCTTGAACCTGCAACTCCCCAGCAGAGTCGCCAGAGATGTCACACCCCCTTTTTACCAAAAACTCCACAAAACCCTCTTAAAAACAATAAAAAGGTTTTGCAAAGTTTGAAAGGGTTTTCCAATTTTGAAAGTGACAAAAGATTGTGTTCAAAAGGAGTTTTCAGAGTCGCCACCTGACATTTGGTTTCGGTGTGTCAGGTCACCGTTTTTTTAGAATGATTTTTCCTTTTAAAACACATTGGACTCCAAACTAAGTCCGCACCAGAGATTCGGGTAAGGGGGTTCATTTGACTCTGGGAGAAGGTGTTAGGCATTCCCCGAGTCCCGTAACTAGTACGGTTGCGTACATAATCAAATTGGCTTTTAAGATATTCAAATTGAGGTAAAAACACGAAAAATATAAATAAACACACAAAAGGCTCGAGGTCGTCCCCACCTAATAAAAGAAAAATGAAAATACAAAATAAAATAAAATAAAAACAATGAGTTCTACTTTTGGCCTCCAAATACAAATACATCGGGGCATACCCCGGATAAAATATATAAAATGTCTACGGGACATTCCCCGGATAAATTTAACTAAAGGGGTTGACCTCTCACCTCAAAAGAAACTAAAACACGAACGCCCTAAGGGTTTGCCTACCTAAGTACGGTCGGCTAAACCTGCTACTATCGATCAAATTCACGAGAGTAAGACCAAAAGAGCAACAGAATTATTTAAGCCTAATTTCCTCCAGGTTTTAAAAGCTAACTCCCAAAAGTGAATCAGCTAGAATTCCATTCAATCTACTTAATTACGTTAATTTAACTAATTTTTTTTTTCAATTTTTGCATCGGAGTAGTATCTGTGAGGACTTAAACATTTTATCTTAACTGAAACAATAAAACAAAGAATCAGAAACTCATTTTAGGCATCAAAATCCACCCGAACAGATTAAACAAAACTACGACAAAATGATGATTAATAGAATGAAATGGAGTAAGCAAGTATTATTGAGACACTCCAAAAAGAACAATAAAATAACAACTCAAACGATCAACAAGATAGAGAAGCAACAATCAACGAAATAAAGGAAAGCACAATATTAAGAAAATCAACAAAATAAAGAAGAAATAGACCTCAAACGATTGGAACTTGAACCGCAGACGCCGGACGATCCTCGAACAGGAAAACTCGGAACTCGATAACGATGAAAGCTGGAAAATAAATTATTGGTGTTCTGGGCTTTACTGTGATTGCGACTGGGTTTTCAGGGCAGTGAAGGCTAAAAGACTGCAGTCTACTGGTGGTGTAAATAGATCTGCTATGGTGGAAAAATAAACTTCTTAATAGTAAGATCCATGGATGAATTCCGTGATTGAATTGAGGAAGAAGTGTGAAGACCCAAAAGGTCATCCCGTGTATTTCTAGCTAATTCTGTGTTCCGAGGTCATGAAAACCTCCTTCTATCTCAACTCGATTTGCGTGCGCAGCCCGGGCGTGTAGCCGGGAAGCCTTTATGTGAAAAACTGAGGAAAATGATGATTTTGTTTTGAAATTTGAATAAAGTTGACTTTGGTCAATATTTTTGGTAAACGGACCCGGACTCGTGATTTGACGGTCCCGGAGGGTCCGTAGGAAAATATGGGACTTGGGCCTATGCCCGGAATCGAATTCTGCGGTCCCAAGTCCGAGAAATAAATTTTTAAAAGAAATTGTTTTCTGAAAAATATAAGAGATTTGTGAAAGTGTAATTATATGTGAAATCTGTGGTATCGGGCCCGTATCTTGGTTTCAGATCCCGGTACAGGTTCGATACAATGATTGTGTCATATCTGTAAAGTTTGGTAAGAAACGAAATTCATTTGAAGTGATTCAGACCATGAGTGCAAATTTTGAAGTTGTAGAAGTTTTTGGTAAAAATTCATTGATTTTGGTTTTAGTTCGATGTTTGTGATGTTGTTTTGGTGATTTGATTACACGAATAAGTCTGTAGGATGTTTTTGAGGTTGTGTGCATATTTGGTTTTGAGCCCTGAGGGCTCAGGTGAATTTCGGGTAGGCGTCGGGGTGTTTAAACTTAGCAAAAATCTGGTGTTTGAGCATTTTCTGACGTCTGGTGTCATGCACTATGCGATCGCATAGGGTCCTTCGCGAACACATAACACAGTTTTAGGAGGTGGGGGGGGGGTATGTAACTCTATGCGATCGCATAGCATAAGCTACGACCGCATAGAGAAATAGGAAGGCTAGGGGGCTGGGTAGGCTTACACTGTGCGATCGCATTTGCACAGTCGCGATCGCGGAGCTTTGGAGTCAGTCAACTATGCGATTGCATTTCCTCACTCGCGATCGCATAGGTCTAAATATGCCCAGTTATTTTTTTTTGGTCAAAACATAATACTTTACGAGATTTCACCTCATTTTCATAACTTCTTTTTCTCCACACCATCTTAGGCGATTATTGGAAGGAAACTTCACAATAACTTTATAGGTATGTAACCTTAGACTCTTTTCCTTCAATATTTATCAACACCCATTAGATTTCTAGGCCTAAAACATGAGATTAAGGGTAGAAAATTAGGGATTTGGGTAGAGTTAGGGCTTTTTGATTAATTGGGAATTAGACCTCGTTTTGGGGTCAGATTTCAAAACAAATTACATATTCGGGCTCGTGGATGAATGGGTGATCGGGTTTTGGTCCGAACCTCGTGTTTTGACCAAGCGGGCCGGGGGTCAATTTTTGGATTTTTGGGTAGAATGTTAGAAAGTCTATAATTAAGCATTGGAATTGAATTATTTAGCGTTTATGTTATAGAGTCAATTATGTCTAGATATGATCGTTTCGGAGTCGGGTTCAGAAGAAAAAGCATTGCTTGAGGCTTGATTTTGATCGTGGAAGTCGAGGTAAGTGTTTGTCCTACCTTAGCTTTAGGGAATAGGTGTTGAGTCTTATTTGCTACGTGATTATTCCATGTCCAACGTATAGGTGATGTGACGAGTACTTATATGTTGTTGTCAAGCATGCCTGTGAGTTGGATAGTAGGAATTACGTGATTTTCATTGAGATTTACTGTGTTATGGATTTAATATCAATTAGTAGTTATTCATTTGATGGAAATTCTTGGTTGTGAATACTGTTGGGTATCTGTTCGGTTGAGGAATATTGTGATAAGATATACACTTGTGTAAGATTGGTTATAGCTGTGTCCCTTGCCGGGACAGTATTATTTCTGTTGATTGTTCCCTTGCCGGGATGTTGTGATTTATGGTTATTGTTATTGATTTTTCCTTGCCAAACTGTTGTTTATGATATTTTAGCACGAGGGAACATTCTGTGTCATGTTTATGATATTTTAGCACGAGGGGACATTCCGTGCCATGTTTATGATATTTTAGCACGAGTGGACATTCCGTGACATGTTTATGATATCTTAGCACGAGGGGACATTCCGTGCCATGTTTATGATATTTTAGCACGAGGAGACATTCCGTTCCATGTTTATGATATTTTAGCACGAGGGGACATTTCGTGCCATGTTTATGATATTTTAGCACGAGGGAACATTCCGTGCCATGTTTATGATATTTTAGCAGGAGGGGACATTTCGTGCCATGTTTATGATATTTTAGCACAATGGGACATTCCGTGCCATGTTTATGATATTTTAGCACGAGGAGACATGCCGTGCCGTTTCTATTTACTTATTGTGAGGATGAGAGTAAAATCACGAAGGGTGATGCCGTGCACTTGCTTGTTCTGTGTTGTTAATTCCTGTTGTTATTTTGATATTTAAACTGTTGCTTCGTTCCGTTATTCCAGTAATTGCTATCCCTTTTCCCCAGCATGTTTTCCCTCGTTTTTATATTTAACTGTTTACTGCCGGTCTTATTTCTTTTATATATATTAGATTGCACAGGTGATATTATTTGTCGTGTCCTAGCCTCGTCACTACTTCGCCGAGGTTAGGCTCAGCACTTACTCATTACATGAGGTCGATTGTACTGATACTACACCTGCACAATGTTTGTGTTGCAGATCCCGGTACAGGACCCAGTGGATATTGAGCTAGGCGGCTTCCTTCAGTCCACTCGGAGACATTGAGGTAGTACTGCAGGCGTCCGCAGGCCTTGGCGTCCCCTTCCACTTCTTCATTTCTGTTTTAGTATATCAAAACATATGTATTATTTCTTTCAGACATTTATATGTATTAATATTAGATAGTCCGTGACATTGTGACTCCGAAGATCTGGGTTGGTTATTTTAAGAATTCGTAAAATTTGTGGATTTAGTTATGTATTACTTTTATCCGTTTTCATTTAAGCTTTTACTTATGGAAAAAGTCGCATTTCACTTGTTCTCACTTAATAATGACGATTTTTAATAAATTTGATTAATTACGTTGGCTTGCCTAGCAGACTCAACGTTAGGCGCCACCACGGTCCCGACGGTGGGAATTCGGGCCGTGACAAGTTGGTATCAGAGCACTAGGTTGCTTAGGTCTCACAATTCACGTACAAGCTTAGTAGAGTCTAAGGGATCGGCACGGAGAAGGCTGTACTTATCTCTCAGAGGCTATAAAGTTAGGAACAATTTCACTTCTATTTTACCCTATCGTGCGAATTTATTCTATCACTAATGATTGAACTCGTCTATTCTTGTCCTCTCGCAAATCTCGACAACACGCAATGCATCTACTACTGGACATGAAATGGAGCCCCCATGACAACTACAATTAGGGGAAGAGAAAGAAGCTAAGCTTAGTCAAGAGCTCGAACATCAACAACACCTATTGTAAAGCCTCAAATAGATCTAGACGCGGAGGCTCTAGCTCGGTCGGTACATGTTGGACTATGTTCAGATTCCAGAAGGATTTATAGCTACTCCAGTGTTGCAGGATGCATTAGTCCGTTTATTGAGGTTGGATAAGTTTACCAAACTATTCTCACTCCATTTAAGTGGTACATCTTTTGAGGACCCACATGATTTTCTTGACCACTGCTGTGAAGTATTGCAGAACATGGGAATAAGTTGAAAGCAACAGAGTTGATTTATATAAGTAGTGAAGTTTAACATTGTGGATTATCATACGTTGTGACCTACGACTTCGTGCCAAGTGGGGAAGTCCACTGTCAAGGAATAGTTGCGGGGTCATGTGTTATATCGAATTTGGTCTGGAATGTATAAGGCCTGGGATTTTGCAAGAGATAAAGTTGGGACTTGCGGTATGTCTAACTCCTTAATAACCCTATACCTCAGTACCAATGGAGTTATATAACCAACTTTAAATCCACAAAAGGTCTACTCAGCTTGGAAGTCACGGTTGCGGATTTTGGGGTGCTCCAGAAGGAGTACAGTGGTTGACGAGCTTCTAGACTATATGGTTCGTGCCAAGATTTATCTGTATATAGCTCTACTTTTGTGATCATTTCACATCAATAGGGGTAAGAGTTACCCCAAGGAATAACGAAGAGTATATGAATAAATGGGGTAGCTCAGCAATGTTGAGTCAACATAGTAAAAGAAGAAATTGGCCACCGTTGTTTGTGGCAAGCCTATGAAGAGGACGACCAACCATTGCAACATCAACTACTTGACTCAGTTCTCATAAATGCTTTAGAAAGAATTTGTTTCTCGGACTCTCCATAATGCTTGGCGCATAGGGTTTGAACGGTTGCGTCAGGTCACCATGACGGTGTCAGGATATGCCATCAGGTTTGGTAAGTTAGCCCGTCATACTCCTACTTCGGTTCATATAGGCAGAGGGCGAGTCCCCAGACTCATTGAAGGACTCGATTATGATTGGAAAAAAAAATTGTACGACTCAGGGCGAGTTGATACTTCATTTCGGCTAGTGGTAGAAATTGCTTAGATGTTAGAATGTGTCTGGGATGAGGAAATTGGGGAGCTAAGGAGACTAAGAGGTCTCGCGGTTCTAAAAGATTCAGTGGATTCTACTTTGCAATAACAAATTATTATGGTAGGGGCTCGGGCAACCGACCATCCCAGTCCATATATCTGATTACTCGGGGTGCTTCAATGAGTTCTTGTAATGCACCACCGCTACAAGATTCCTCCAATGGTTATTCCAGTTATTTGGTATAAACTCGGTATGAGCAGCTGAATCATTTCATCAGAGCACTCAGGCTACGTGCCTCATTTCAGTTACTACTCCACTTCCATGACCAGCTAGAGCAGGGGTCAGAATGTTAGAGGTGGAGGTCAGACTCCTAGAGGTGGATATCCAGCCCGTCGATATATTTTCTATGGTATGACTGAGGTCGTTACATCAGATGGTACTATTAAAAGAACAATCTCTAGTTATTATAAATTGATAATTTCTTTAACTTGATTTGATTTTGAGTATCGAGGAAAGTCCTCCTATTGTGCTCCACTTATGAGTGAGCTTCATAATTCTTAAATCTACTTATGTGAAAACTCCTATTGGGGATAACTTCATTTATCATTATGTGATATGATTTTTGTTTAATGGAAACTATTTAAAAGAAGAAAATAAAATGCTTCGATTGGCACGATATGCATATTACTTGTGATTCAGAAGTGAGGACGAGATCCTTGCATTTTAATATTATTCGAGAGGTTTATGTCGGGCTACGAGCTGCAGTGGAAGTTATATAAGGATGAGATCCTGGTGATGAAAATTCTTGCATTTAAATTTTCCTTTGTGAAATTAAATTTTTTACTATAGTACTAGTAGGGAGTCATTCATGTTAGGTTTATTTGAATAAAATCAAAACTTGTATAAAATTTTCTGTGCATTATTTTCCGAATCCGTGTTATATTATTGAGCTTTAACCTACGAGGTAGGTGGCCGCCATTTGGCGTTAAACGAGACACGCTAATAATTGCGAGGTCTTCAAGCATCGTATCTCGTTATCAGTATTGTGGAGGTTTGGAAGGAGATTATTGTTAACGTGAAGCTATCTGATAATTCTGTAATTGGATATGAACAACTATTAAGAACATAGAGGCAGTCAAGAACTGGCCTAGACCCATTTCAGCCACGGAGATCAGGAGTTTCTTGGGTTTGGCGGGTTACTACCGTCGTTTTGTGGAGGGGATCTTCATCTATTGCAGCCCCGATGAGCAGGTTGACTCAGAAGGGTTCCCAGTCCAGGTGGTCAGATGAGTGTGAGGCGAGATTTCAGAAGCTCAAGACAGCCTTGACCACGACACCGATGTTAGTTTTTCCCACAGGTTCAGGGCCATATACAGTGTATTGTGATGCTTCACGGGTTGGACTTAGTACAGTGTTGATGCAGGATGGCAATGTTATAACTTATGCTTCACGTCAGTTGAAGGTTCATGAGAAGAACTATCCAGTTCATGATTTAGAGTTAGCATCCATTGTCCATGCACTGAAGATTTGGAAGCATTATCTATATGGTGTGTCATGTAAGGTGTTCACAAATCATAAGAGTTTGCAATATCTGTTCAAGCAGAAAGAGTTGAATATGAGGCAGAGAAGATGGTTGGAGCTGTTGAAGGACTATGACATTACCATCTTATATCATCCGGGGAAGACCAATGTGGTGGCCGATGCTTTGAGTCGGAAGTCAATCAGCATGGGTAGTCTTGGTTATATTCCGGTCGGGGAGCGACCGCTTGCTTTAGATGTTCAGGCTTTAGCCAATCGATTCATGAGATTGGATGTTTCTGAGACTAGCAAAGGTTTGGCTTGTACCCTGGCCCGTTCTTCATTGTTTGATCGTATTCGGAACCGGCAATATGATGATCGTCATTTATGTGTCATTAGGGATACGGTTCGGCACGGAGGTGCCAAGCAGGTTACGCTTGATGACGACGGAGTCTTGAGGATGCAGGGCCGCATTTGTGTGCCTGATGTCGATGGCCTTCGTGAGTTGATATTGCAGGAGGGCCATAGTTCACGGTATTCCATTCATCCAGGCGCCGCAAAGATGTACCAGGATTTTCGGCAGCATTATTGGTGGCAGAGAATGAAGAAAGATATTGTGGCATATGTAGCTCGGTGCTTGAACTGTCAGCAGGTTAAGTACGAGCACCAGAGATCGGTGGTTTGATGCAACTAATTGAGATTTCCGAGTGGAAGTGGGAGCGTATCACCATGGATTTCGTAGTTGGACTCCCACAGACTCGGAGGATGTTTGATGCGGTGTGGGTCATTATGGATAGGCTGACCAATTCAACACACTTTATTCTTGTATCAGTTTCATATTCTTCGGAGAGACTGTCAAAGATCTACATCAGGGAGATTTTTCGCCTGCATGGTGTGCCCGTGTCCATTATTTCTGACCGAGGTACTCAGTTTACCTCCAATTTCTGGAGAGTATTTCAGCGTGAGTTGGGCACACGGGTTGAGTTGAGCACATCGTTTCATCCTCAGACGGACGGGCAGTCCGAGCGTACTATTCAAATCTTGGAGGATATGTTACGAGCATGTGTCATTGACTTTGGAGGCTCATGGGACCAGTTTTTTCCTTTAGCTGAGTGTGCATACAACAACAACTATCAGTCGAGCATCTAGATGGCTCCTTATGAGGCGTTGTATTGTAGGCGGTGTCGGTCGCCAGTTGGGTGGTTCGAGCCAGAGAAGGCTAGGTTGTTGGGTTCAGAGTTAGTACAGGATGACTTAGATAATGTGAAGATCATCCAGGATAGACTCCGCACAGCTCAGTCCAGGCAGAAGAGTTATGCAGACTGCATAGTTCGTGATTTGACATTCATGGTAGGAGACCGGGTATTGCCTCGGGTGTCTTCCATGAAGGGCTTGATGAGGTTCGAAAAGAAGGGAAAGTTGATCCCTAGGTACATTGGTCCCTTTGAGATTCTTGAGAAGGTAGGAGAGGTGGCCTACAGACTTGCTTTGCCACCGAGTTTATCAACCGTGCATCCGGTGTTTCATGTATCTATGCTTCGGAAGTACCTTGCCGATCCCTCTCATGTGCTAGACTTCAGCAGTGTCCAGTTGGACAAGGATTTGACTTATGAGGAGGAGCCGGTAGCCATATTAGCCCGGCAGGTTGTCAGTTGAGATCGAAGAGTTATCCTTTCGTCCGTGTTCAGTGGAGAGGTCATCCTGCCGAGGCAGCTACTTGGGAGTCCGAGTCCGATATGCGGAGCCGATATCCCCATCTTTTCACAGATTCAGGTACCTTTCTATGTCCGTTCGAGAACGAACATTTGTTTTAGAGGCGGAGATTGTGATGACCCAAAAGGTCATCCCGTTTATTTCTAGCTAATTTTGTGTTCCGAGGTCATGAAAACCTCCTTCTATCTCACCTTGATTTGTGTGCGTAGCCCGATCGTGTAGCCGGGAAGCCTTTATGTGAAAAACTGAGGAAAATGATAATTTTGTTTTGAAATTTGAATAAAGTTGACTTTGGTCAACATTTTTGGTAAACGGACCCAGACCTGTGATTTGACGGTCCCGGAGCGTCCGCAGGAAAATATGGGACTTGGGTGTATGCCCGGAATCGAATTCCGAGAAATGAATTTTTAAAATAAATTGTTTTCTGAAAATATAAGAGATTTGTGAAAGTGTAATTATATGTGAAATATGTGTTATCGGGCCCGTATCTTGGTTCTGGAGCCCGGTACAGGTTCGATATAATAATTGTGTCATATCTGTGAAGTTTGGTAAGAAACGGAATTCATTTGACGTGATTCGGACCATGAATGCAAATTTTGAAGTTGTAGATATTTTTGGAAAAATTTCATTAATTTTGGGGTTTAATTCGATGTTTATGATGTTGTTTTGGTGATTTGATTACACGAATAAGTCCGTAGGATATTTTTGAGGTTGTGTGCATATTTGGTTTTGAGCCCCGAGGGCTCGGGTGAGTTTCGGGTAGGCGTCGAGGTGTTTAAACTTAGCAAAAATCTGGTGTTTGAGCATTTTCTGACGTCTGGTGTCATGCACTATGCGATCGCATAGGGTCCTTCGCGAACGCATAGCACAGTTTTAGGAGGGGGGGGGTATGTAACTCTATGCGATCGCATAGCATAAGCTGCGACCGCATAGAGAAATAGGAAGGCTAGGGGGCTGGGTAGGCGTACACTATGCGATCACATTTGCACAGTCGCGATCGCGGAGCTTTGGAGTCAGTCAACTATGCGATTGCATTTCCTCACTCGCGATCACATATGTCTAAATCTGCCCAGTTATTTTTTTTTGTTGTCAAAAACAGAATACATTACGGGATTTCACCTCATTTTCATAACTTCTTCTTCTCTACACCATCTTAGGCGATTTTTGGAAGGCAACTTCACCATAACTTATAGGTATGTAACCTTAGACTCTTTTCCTTCAATATTTATCAACACCCATTAGAGGTATTCTTCTTAGCAAGAATTATTGTAGTAGGATAATGGAAGATTTGAAAAGCATTATGGCATTACGATTTCCAAGGTTTAGCCAAGGCTTAGCTTAGGACCCCACTACTCGTCGTATTTGGTTTGGTGTTGCTACCGCACATGACTTCGAGATTCATGATGATATTACTGATACCCGACTTCCAGCTAATTGTCAAATAAAGCTATCCGTGCTTTAATTCCTAGCTTGAAAGCATTCTTTGAAGCAAAAATTCCGGGAAATCAAGCCTGCGTAGAATACTTGACTTTTCCATGTGCAAGACCACAAAAAGTATTCCCCCCTAAAGCTCAGCTCTGCGAAGGACTTTCGGAGATTGACCTTTCTTTCTCTTCTTCCCTGTCTGATCGGTCGAGCTCTCGTAATCGATCACTCATATTCTAGGCCTAAAACATGAGATTAAAGGTAGAAAATTAGGGATTTGGGTAGAGTTAAGGATTTTTGATTAATTGGGAATTAGACCTCGTTTTGGTGTCGGATTTCAAAACAAATTACATATTCGGGCTCGTGGATAAATGGGTGATCGGGTTTAAACCTCATGTTTTGACCAAGCGGGCCCGGGGTCGATTTTTGGATTTTTGGGTAGAATGTTAGAAAGTCTATAATTAAGCATTGGAATTGAATTATTTAGCATTTATTGATGGAATTGAGTCAATTATGTCTAGATACGATCGTTTCGGAGTCGGGTTCAAAAGGAAAAGCGGTGCTTGAGGCTTGATTTTGATCGTGGAAGTCGAGGTAAGTGTTTGGCCTAACCTTAGCTTGAGGGAATAGGTGTTGAGTCTTATTTCCTACGTGATTATTCCATGTCCAACGTATAGGTAAGGTGACGAGTACCTATATGTTGTTGTCAAGCATGCCCGTGAGTCGGATAGTAGGAAATACGTGATTTTCATTGAGATTTATTGTGTTATGGATTTAATATCAATTGGTAGTTATTCATTTGATGGAAATTCTTGGTTGTGAATACTGTTGGGTATCTGTTCGGTTGAGGAATATTTTGATAACTTATACACTTATTGTGATGACCCAAAAAGGGGTCATCTTATGTGCATCTAATTTGGACTGTGTTTCGAGGCTCGAAAGCCTCCATTAATCTCACCTCGATATGCGTGCACAGCCCGGGCACGTAGCCGGAAAGCCTTTATGTGAAAAACTTGATTAAGAGTTAAATTTTTGGTAATTAATTGAATAAAGTTGACTTTGGTCAACATTTTTGGTAAACGAACCCGGATCCATGATTCGACGGTCCCGGAAGGTCCGTAGAAAAATATGGAACTTGGGCGTATGCCCGGAATCGAATTCCGAGGACCCAAGTCCGAGAAATGAATTTTTAAAGAAAATTATTTTATAAAAATATTAAAGGCTTATGAAAATATACCTGTGATCACGACGGTTTGTGGCAGGCTTGCATCCAGGTATTAGGGCCTCTATGGCCAGAGAGGTAGAGATGGGTACCCCATACCAGCTTGTAGTCGAGATAGCTCGACGGATTGAGGGTTACCGTATGAGGAGCAGGGAGCAGGGTCAGCCAGGTCAGCAGGACAAGAGGGCCAGGTTCTCGAGTGACTTCAGGGGTGCTCCAGCTAGGGGTAGAGGTCAGTTCGGAGGCGGCCAGTTCAGTAGGCCTTCGTATTCAGCACCTCCACTACCTCCCAGGGGTATTTCAGCGAGGCCTCAGCTCGTTGCTATGCCAGAGCGTTCCTATCGTCCCCCAGCCACCCATGGTGCACCCAACAGCTATTCCAGTCATCAGAGGTTCTCTAGTTCCTATTTCAGTGCCTTACTAGAGGGTTCATACCGCCCTCCGGCTATTCAGGGTTCTTCCTCTTTTGGGCAGCGGGCTGTGGCACCAGGAGGTTGTTTCGAGTGTGGGGGGTCGGGTCATACGTGGAGGTTTTGTCCCAGGTATCGGGGCAAGGCAGTGCAGCAGAGTTATCAGCCTAGGAGTTCAGCACCAGCAGTCCGGCCGCCCCGAGGTGGGGGACAGGTAGGCAGGGGTCTGCCTAGAGGGGGAGGCCAGTCAGGAGGAGGTCAATTAGTTCCTGTTCACTCTAGGGGAGTTCAGTCTTCAGGAGCCTTAGCCAGGTTTTATGCCATTCCGGCCAGATCAGATGTAGTGGCCTCAGACGCCGTGATCACATGTATTATCTCAGTATGTGGTAGGGAGGCTTCGGTACTATTTGACAGGATCCACGTATTCATATGTATTTGTACTATTTTCTCATTTTCTGGATATCCCTCGTGAGTCCTTGTGTTCTCCTATATATGTGTCCAGTCCTGTGGGTGATGTTGTGGTGGTAGACCGGGTCTACCGGTCTTGTGTGGTCACTTTCTGCGGTTTCGATACCAGAGCAGATCTTTTATTGCTGGATATGATTGATTTTGAGGTTATCCTAGGCATGGATTGGCTATCTCCTTATCATGCTGTGTTAGATTGCCATGCCAAGACAGTCACTTTAGCCATGCCTGAGTCGCCTAGACTAGAATGGAGAGGTTCTTCAGTTAGTGCCTCCAGCCGGGTCATTTCCTTCATAAAGGCTCGGCATATGGTCGAGAAGGGTTGTTTGGCCTACCTTGCTTATGTGCGGGACACCACCGCCGAGTCTCCTACCATTGATTCAGTGCCTGTTGTTCGAGAGTTCCCGGATGTGTTTCCTTCAGATCTTCCAGGCATGCCTCCAGATTGAGATATTGACTTCTGTATTGATTTGGCCCCAGATACTCAGCCTATTTCCATTCCCCCTTATCGTATGGATCCTAAGGAGCTAAATGAGTTAAAGGAGCAGCTTGAGGAGTTGTTGGCCAAGGGGTTCATCAGGCCGAGTGTATCGCCGTGGGGTGATCCAGTCTTATTTGTGAAGAAGAAGGATGGGTCTATGCTGATATGCATTGACTATCGCCAGCTAAATAAAGTGACCATCAAGAATAAGTATCCTCTGCCGCGCATCGATGATTTGTTTGATCATTTACAGGGTGCTCAAGTGTTTTCCAAGGTTGACTGGAGATCGGGTTATCATCAGCTGAGGATTCGGGCTTCAGATGTTCTGAAGACTGCATTTCGTACCAGGTATGGCCATTATGAGTTCGTGGTGATGACCTTTGGTTTAACAAATGCCCTAGCAGCCTTCATGGACTTGATGAATAGGGTATTCAGGCCGTATATTGATTCCTTC
>ML248484.1:13057-33466 GCA_005239495.1 Nicotiana undulata | reverse complement strand
ATTTTTAAAAACAGAATTTCCCCCCCAAAAACCCCCCCCCCCCCCCCCCCCCCCCAAAAAAAAAATACTATCTCTAATACTAGTACAGTCAGATATCTCTATAACAGTATCTCTATATAACAGACATTCACTATACAAGCAGAACTAATTTTTATATTATGTTATAATATATTGTATTTATAACAACACTTTACCATAACAACAAAAAAATACTGAAACAAACAAAGTTGTTATAGAGATTTGACCGTATTCTTTGCAGCATACATGAAGAGAAAGAAAAGACAGAAAAGAAAAGCATACAACTTGTTCAAATTACATTTTTAAATACCCTCTGTCTTCTTTTTGCTAGAGTTATGTAATATCATGAATGATTTTTTGTGAATAATCTTTCTCAAATGGGGTCTATTTTGATAGGCAACTTTCTATTGATAGAAAATTCATTCTATTACAAGGTTCCAATAAGTACAAATTGAATATTCTTTGGCCCATTCTAGGCAACTTTAAAGGAAAGGGATTGCTTATTTTGGTGGTATAATCAACATGACCAAAAGAGAAAGCTTGGAGAAACCAAATAGTAAAGAGGAAGCATACAAAAAGTTGAGATCTTTGAAGTAACTTCAATGTTTTCTCCAGCTTTTTATTTTCTTTTTTTATTTTATTCATCCCTTTTTAGGTTTTTTTTGTTGTTGTAAATATTAAACATTAAAGGTGGCTATGGAGTTGAGATGAAACTAATATATATATATATATATATATATATATATATATATATGTGTGTGTGTGTGTGTGTGTGTGTGTGCCCGCTAAACTTTATGGGTGCCCGTGACCCCTCTAGCTACCTATTGCATAGATCCGCCTCTGATGGGTAGTGATGGTTTTGATGCTTCCAAATAAAATATCAAAGAATTTAACATAAACAACGTCCACCCAACTACTTAATTAAACTAAAAATAGGCGCAAATATATAATATATGTATCGTTCATGTATCATACATGTATAACCATACATAATCATCATATAATCTATGTATATTGACTAGAAAAGTTAAACAGTGAATTTGACCGAGTATTATAGAAGCTTATCAGAATATTGAAAAGTAATTTCAAAAAATCTATTTGGACCCATTTGTATATTGATTTCAAAGTTGGGATGATTAAGAAGTAGGAATTTGACTACTCTCTAAGGTTTCTGTATAAATTTAACATGTAAAAAGATAACAATTGTATTTCTTATATATAGTTAAATATGATATAATATATAAATAACTGTGGAAATATATATGACACCAAACCAAAGATACATCGACAATTATCAATAAATAAGTAAATGATAACAGCGAATTAAGAGTTGCAATTCAAGTTTATTCATACTTAGAAAATGTTTAAAACTTAAATGACCAGCATAAGATGGAAATTAAGATTATTAGGTTTAAGTAATTTCTTAATAAAATTAATAAATTTGGCTATATTCGTTTTTTCTTTACTTGAAAGTTAAATTTCACCCACTAAATTTAATACTCATAAAGGTTACAAAATATTTGATATTTTCGAGTTGATCACTTTAGACATTTCAAGATGAAATATTACACTTTTTTTTCTTTTGCAAGAACAATAACTTAATGGCATTTGAAAAACAATATGAAAATTATTAGTACTTTTGAATCTTTAATCTTGTAGGTCTAGCAGTTAATTAGGGATATTTACTTGATAAGATTTGCTTAGATTGTGCCGACCAGAAATGTTATGCTTACAAATAAGATTATTCTTCGGCCCGGAAATTTTTCGAAAATTACATAATTTTTCTACCAGCCATTTTCTCTCTGAGCGTCTCCCCTGGAAATGCCGTGGGGACATTCAGATTTCACATTGATTTCCTACCGATTCTTTTGTGGGAAAAGACTGTATTTCTAGTAGGGACGATTTACGACTCTCACAAAAAGCCTTTGTAGAGAAGAAACTTTATCCCAACAAATAGGAGATACATTCTTTTTTAAAAATGTAATAGTTGAACAGACTCTTCAAATCAAAATTTTGAATCTGTCTCTACCCTTCCGAACAAAAAGTAGTTCATAGCTAGTGCGCATGCCTCACTAAAATCGTGTACGATATGCACTAATTGGTGCCAAACTTTACCATTTTGAATGCCATCGTTGCCTTAATTAGTGCCAAACTATTTCCATTTTGAATGCCAACATCGATCCGCAACGCTGCCTTGGCTCCTGACCTGAAGGCAATTAACTTATACTATGCATGCCTAAGTGTTCCCTGTCCTACTTAGGTCTCACTCATTCTTTCTTATATCATGCATGCTGTTAGGGGCATATTTAGAGTGAAAATAGGGTGAGCTAGCTAATTTTCGGATAAGTAATCGAAAAATAACGTTGCAAAGTCAATCGAAAATTAGCCACTACTTTATGCTGCACAAAAATACCCTAGCTGAAACACGAAAAGTTCTATTATAATTATTGGATTACGGAGCTCCTGTGTATAAACTTCTAGCATATTATGTTGGAACTCCAACATATTATGAAATTGCAGCACATTGTGCTGGAATCTCATATGTAAAAAATTCGCAACTCCAGCATATTATGATGAAATCTTTTCAGATTTTAAGGGTGTTTTTGTTAAGATTTTATCTTTACATGAAAAAGTAATTATCCGAATGGGCTCAAGCTAAAGCAAGAGTGAGCCCGAACAGGAGCGGACTTCGCTTACTTTGGAACTAGTTGTAAATATTGGTATTTATGATATTTTCCAAATATAGAGGGTCGGTTATCGATTCACGTGAACCCAATAACTTTTATTGTGATCTTAAATTTAGGTTAAAAGAACCACTAAAATATCTATAAAATATTTGATTGTAATTATTAATTAAGAAACCATAAGGGCACAAGGCCAAATTCAAAGAGTGAAGACCTTGCCACTGCCATGTCATTCCGGGGGATTTGTACATGAGCCTAACATTTATCTTACTTACATTTGTGAAGAGTGAACCTTAATTAATCAACCCCTCAAAAGTTAGATTTCAATTGCTATAGCAAATTAGATTTCAAAGGTCATGTTTTTCTTAACAAATGTGAATATTACCATAACAATCAAAATAATTTTTACATCCTACGAGTCTCTAGAGTCTGAATGGAAATCATACTTTAGATCTTCAAGCATATCAACACATATATTTACACAGCTTCTGAATCAACACCTTACCTTTCCTATCTCCTTTTCCCCTATACACTATCTCCAATATGTCTACAATCTCCTTCCTAATTTGATCATTTACAAGGTCTATGCTTACATTCACTTCCCTAAATATTTTTCAGTTCCTTGCTTGCCAGGTGTAATACAACATGGCACCCCATACAACATCAACTATTTCCTTTTGGACTTGGATCGATTTTCCTTTAATTCCATTTGATCAACTTACTAGCTTTACTATTGTGAATTTTGATGCCCATCCAACTGCTCAACTTATCCCTTAAGACTGCTATCCATTTGCATTGTCCAAAGAGGTGTGTTTGTGTCTCCACCTGAGTATGGTTACATAAGCAACAATGTGGATCATCTACTTGAAACTGTAAGCTCTGCATACTATATTTGGTTAGCAGTTTGTTTTGACATACCAGCCATACTATAAATCTTTGTTTAGGAAGCATTACTTTGCTCCATATTGACTTAACTTCCCTTACTTTAGTTAGAAGCCCCAACATATGTTGATAGCTTTTAGATATGGAGTATTCTCCTGTTTTGGACAACATATAGTTGTCTCCTTGATACCAGGTTGCCATTTGGACTTTGAGGGAGTTCAATTTCTTCCAATACCAGCTGCAATCTGCTGGTGTAGTATGTTCCCATATAATTTCCTTGTCCTTTATGTATATAATGTTAACCAATTTTACCCATAGAGTGTCTTTTTTTCTAGCTAATTGCCATAGTAGTTTACCTACTGCAGCAATGTTCCATTTACAACAACTTTTGATGTTTAAGCCTCCATACTGCTTAGGAATACAGACTATGTCCCCATGCTACTAGATTAATCTTCCCTTTGTCCTCAGTTGCACCCCATAAGAAGTCCCTGCATTTCTTATCAGCAAGCTTTACACGTTGAGACATTATAAACACTGCACTCCAGAAGTTGTATATAGAGAATAAAACTGCCATTACAATTTGCAATCTCCCAACATATGACAATTTCCTTGTATAAGCATTGATTTTGTTTGTGATCTTACCAACTAATTGCTTGCAATCCATCTTATTCCACTAACTTGATGTAAGTGGAAAGCCTGGGTACCTTATAGGAAAAGTCCCTAAAGTGAACCCTATTATATTCAACATATTTTGCTTTATTGCTTCATCTACCCATGCTACAAACATGCTAAACTTATCTAGATTTGCCTCCAACCTGTAACATCACTGAAATGTTGCAAGGCCTCCATCACTCTAGCTATGGATTTCAGATTTCCTTTACAGAATATCATCAGGTCATCTGCAAATACTAAATGTGTTAACTTTGTTTTCTTGTACATGGGGTGATATATGAAGTATGGAGGATCACTCATCTTATTAAGTACCCTTGAAAGATATTCCATTACTAAAACAAATAGGAGGGGTGAGATAGGGTCCCCTTGCCTAAGTCCTCTCATGCCTTCAAAATAGCCATGGTTTTCCCCAGTAATTCTGATTGAAAATTGGTTTGTAGTCACACAAGTCATCACCATTTTAGTGAAAGGATCAGGAAATCTAAAACCTTTCAGAGCTTCCTCTATGAAATCCTAATTGATCATATCATAAGCCCTTCTTGTTGATACCCAATTTTTCCCTCAAATTATTTTAAAAATTTGCATATATACTCTCAAAATCACTTTTTATAATAATTGGTATTTTTCCATATTATTATCAACTTATTTTTCTAGTTTTATTCAGTACTTTATATCCAACAATTATCCATAAATTAGATTATAAATAATTTCAAAATATTTCTAGCTCAATATATTATTTTTAATCCCACTAGGATTCAATTATTTCACAAATTAGCCAATTTAGCATTATTTGACTATAATTACAATAATTTTGTAATTATAGCCTAACTGTACATTTTATACCATTTTAATTCAATAGTTAGTCATATTATATTTTAAATATTAGTTAATTACCTTAATTACACCTATTTAGCATTAATTTTATTTTATGTAATTATTAGCTATTTTATTAATTATTTACCTAATTTAATTGGGTATTTAACAAGTAGCCAATTCCTATTTGAAATCTAGCCTAATTACATCAGACCCCCAACCCAATTAAAACATCCCAAACCCAGGCCCAATTCACATAAATCCTACCCGACCCAATCCCTTGTCCAATCTGGACCGTTGATCGATTTTAATCAACGGTCCAAATCCTCCCTTTCCTAATTTATTCCTAATGACCTACCCCCAAACCCTCATTCCCTCCTCTCATTCTCTCTGGTCTCTCCGCCGTTACACTCTCCTCTCATCTCTCTCAGGCTCTCTCAGCTAAAACCTAAGCTACTCGTCGGCCGTTGACTTGCCGGTAAATATGGTGGTCTCACCACCATCCCCAGCCCCATGGATCCCTCCTATGCCGGGTTAATGCTGCATTGAGGTCCTCAAAGGAACCAGAGGCGATTCACCTCACCCCCATGGATGTTCATGCCATTCTCAGGCCACCCTTGGCCTGTCCGAGTAAGATCCTCCTATCTCCGGCCAAGACCTATGGTTTCTGAGCCGATTCTCTCTCTCTCTGGGTTATCACTGAAACCCTAACTATTAGCTCTTGATTTTTCTTAGATCTGTAATAGATCTGGACATATTATGATTTATTTTGGTTGTTTCCTTAAAAGATTTTCCGATTCTTTCAAAATGACTCCTCATATTCAAATTTAGGGTTCTTAACCCCTTTTTCAAAAAACGATTTGCCTTCTGATTTTTAGTATTAATCTATGGTTTTCATCATGTTTAAACGTTTATTTAAGTTCTTCTCTTTTTATCTGAGTTATTGCATTAAAGCCCTAAGTTCTTTGGTTTTAATTTGTGATTCTGAGTTCGTCTTTGATTATATGTTCGATTAACATGCATATGTGTTTGTTATCATGAACATTCTGTGCTCTGTGACATTACCCTATTTCTATTAGGGTTTTCGCTCTTTGTGTTTATTCTGTTAACTCCTTCAAATCATTTACTATGTGCTCTATGTGAATCCCTGCTCTATGTGATTTTAACCTATGTTTGCCTGTTAGGGTTTCTCCTGTTTGTCTATTATGAGTTTTATTCCGTTTGTTATCATAAGTCAGTACTATTTCCTATTAGTGAGTCTTTGAATCCTTGTGATTGATTCTTCACTGATCTCGCATGAGATTTTCTACTGATTTTAACCTTGTGAAATATTTTCTGACCTTATTCTTTAGCCAATTATGCTGTTAACTGATTTTAAGCATTTTCCTTAGTTAAAGTATGCTGAACCTAGTCTCTATTACATGTTCTATGCTTATTTGATTATACTTTGCCTTATATGATTTCTTTCCTTATTTAGTGTATGCTTATTACCGTTAGAATTTGACTCTTTAATTAAAGGAAGTCCTTTTACTGATTTGATTATGATTAGTACATAGTTCCATAATCACTGTTGAACCTTGATTTTTACCTTATTTGCCACATGTTTCAAAGCTATAAGTACCTTAGTCTTTCATTGAAAAGAAGAATGAACAAATTGGTTCAGAAAAACCTCTCTCTTGCACAATAAAACTATCTTCTGCTCTTCCTTTTCTTGGGTTACTTACTACTGCTCTAAGTCAGTCTGCTGCAAGCCAAGGTTGACTACTCTACTCACTTGCTCCTCATTCTGTGTTTACTGTCTCCTATACGGGTATGTCCTGATTTAAATTTAAGTTTCGAAGACAACATGTTTCTTCTGTTACTTTAATTCATCCTGTTTCTAGTTTGTTCTTACTTATGGTTCTGTAGCTCAAATTGCAACTAATATGTCTATGCATTATCAGTAAAGTTATGTGCCCCCTCTCCCTTAGACTCAACATGTTTTATTACCCCTAACTTCAATTATGTTTCTCCGATTATTAACCTGAATCTTCTGTGGCAAACCACTTGTGCTTGGTTCTGTGTAAGCTTGAAAGGCATGCTACCTTAATCCCTTATTTCCCTCAGGATTCTCTGATTCTGAACCTAGGTGACTCTGCCTACTGTATGCATACCCTTATATGCTCTATACATGTCCCCAATTCCTATTACCCTGTTTGTGATTGCTGAACTTGTTTAGTCCCTGACTCTTTGTGTGATGTTGAACATGTTCTGATTCTGAGGATAGTATGTTGCTTGTTACTAACAACTTCCCTGTTTTATCAAAACTATTTTCAAACAAGTCTCTTTTCAAACTATTTTCCTACTTAAACCTTTTTAAACTATATCAAGCACTTTCACTATATTCTTAGACCCCTTAGGTTCTTTCCCTCCCGTGTGAGCATTGCCTTGGGACCCTTGAGCTCCATCTGAACTTTGACACACAAGAGCTGGTCTTTCCACATTGCACTTACTCTACCTTGGCTATGGAATTTGGGTGTGAGCACTGCCCGGGATCCTTTGAGGTCCTTAAGGAACTCTGACACACCCGGATTATGAGAAAGGTTGTAAAACAAGACTCGACATTGAGGATCTGGAAACTTAGGCCTATTATGAAGGCTCCCTATAGTATAGCTTCTTATTTTCTTATTCCAATTATGTAATTTATGTCAATGGTTTGTAATAATTATTGTAAAAACTCTTTAGGGATGGATAGTGAAAAGGGATGAGTGTTACACATGCTATAGTTATTAAAGGGTAGAAAACACGTCCTTAGGTTTATATTCTTGATTGCGCAATAGAAACCATGTTTAGGATCCATGCATGCATTAGAAACCATGCCTCTTAGGACCTATGTCTACTGTTTTTCAGCACATGCATTCTTATATTGCTTATAAATTTCTGTGTTAAAACATGCTAATAATCAATACTTTGTCATTATGTCATACACTTCCATGTACACTTAGAAATTATGCTTTAGGATAAAAACAACGCTAATAAACAGGTCGTCCCATCTCTTCTGCATATTGTGAAATCATGTTCAAGTATTGCAACACTTATGCATTTAAAAATCCCGCTTAGGTCTTGCATATATGTCACTTTGCATTCTCTCTTTTTATGCATTAGATATCCTGCCATTTGGATTGCATCCACATCCGCTTAGGCATCGCTAGTTAATTATGGATAGAAAACAAATTCACACAGCTGGTAACAATTCCTGAATCCTGGACGTTTAGAATAGCATGTTTAGTGATATAATTCAAACAGTCACTTTAATAATCCTGGTAATCACTAAGCACTGCCCCCCGCCTAGGCAAGCCGTAGGTGATTAAAGTTGTTAAAAACTGGAAGTCTGCTTCTTTATGTACACTGCTTAACCCTCAACAGATTTAAAACCAGTAGGCAAACTGATTAGGACTTCTTCTCCGAGTCATAAGAAATCAAATCTGTTTCTTTGTCATTTTTTACCTAGATACCATGCTTTAGGATTCTGAACTAATATAGACCTTAACTGTGTATGAGTCGTGCTGTTTATGTGCATTTCTTGTGGAGGAATTCTGAGCCTTCTATCTGTCTTTCCATGCTTCCCCTAATTGCGGTCCTATTTGTTTTTGCTTGTCGCCTTAGAATTTTGCCTTTGAACCTAAGAGTCTGCCTAGAACCTCCCTCATAGGATAGAAATCCTTAACTTCTCCAGGATTATAGGAAGGTACGGGTAACTTCACGCAATAGCGGTCGTACACCAACATTCGCTCTAATTACCTTTACGGGGTGGGAAAGGGTAGATATGAATATGATGACCGGTGCGCTAATACCACGTGTAGCCCCTCTTCGAGGAGTGTCATACCGGGTATTGCATTGATGTGATCCATATTATAAACAAACCTAGGATATCCCTTTATCTCCATAAATATGTAAAAAGTTAGCTTCCCATTAACTGTTTTCAAACTCCTGTACTTAGACTTAAATCCACTATTATTTGAGCCCTATTTGTTTATCTGTTAAATTGTACAAATTTGCAAAAAGCTATTTGGCCGGTAATCACACTTGTGGATCCTGAGGGGTGCCTAACACCTTCCCCTTAGGATAATTTCAAGACCTTACCCTGTCTTTGGTCATCAACGTAGTTATAAATGAACCCCTTAGGTGCCTTAACGCACCTTAAAAATCTTTAGGTGGCGACTCTTCAAAACGCAAGACCCCTTTCCCAAAAATAATGAGTTGTCTCAACCAAATGTCATAAACCCGGACTCCGCGAGAAAAAAGGGGGCGCGACAGTTGACACTCCTCAAGTCAATTTTCATAAGGCACCTAGGAGAAGTTTTCCTGTTATAGTGTCTCAGTAAATTATGGGAAATTAGGACATTATGAATCAATGATCTACCTTCAACAAAAGTTGCCTGGTTGCTACTAGTATTGATACAAATTTCTTGAGTCTCTTGCACAACATCTTGAAAATGTATTTGTATATAACATTGCAGCATGAAATTGGTCGGAAATTGACTTGCATACTCTGGAACGGGGACTTTAGGGATTAGAGATATTACTGTTGAGTTGACTTGTCTTAACAATCTGTCATTCTCCATGAATTCGAAACTAGCTGCAGTAACATCTTTGCGAAGTATACTCCAAGCTTCTCTATAGAAACCACCACCATATCTATCTAGCCCTGGACTTTTGTTCACATCTATACTAAACATAGACGGTTTCACCTCCTTGACTGTGAATGGTTGTATCAGTTCCACCTGTTGTATAGTATTTAGTGTAGTTCCATTCTTCATGAAGCTTTGAAAATATTTTGCTCTTCTTATTTCTTTCCTTCCTAGCATTGTTTCATAGTATTCTACAAGAACATTTGCTATGCTTACACTATCTGTTGCTAGTCCTCCAGTTTGATCCTTGATCTGTGTGATGGCTTGTTGCAGCTTTTGTGTCTTATTACTGAGTAGAAATACCTAGTGTTGTCATCTCCTAGATTGATCCAGCTTTCGTTTCTTCTTTGTAGTAGAAATATTTCTGCTAGATAAGAAGATTTCCTGAATTTCTGGTACATGGATGTCTCCTGTTCTTGTAAAGCTTTATTTGAGGGATCTGAATGCAATCTATTCTAGGCTTGGTTTACAGCTGCCCTATCTTCCCTCCTATAGTTTTTATTGGCTCCTTCTCCCCTACTGGCTTTGTGATTTCAACCCTTGATGTTGTTACTACTTGGTTGCTATTTCCATATTGTTTGTTTGTGTCTGAAGCTATTACTTCTGGAATAACAGTCTGTTGCTTTGGAGGGATTATTTGCTTCTTCTCCTACATTCTTTCTCTAAGTGACCATATTTGTGGCAATGCTTACGTAGAACTAGCTTCCAGTTATATTGGATTCTTTGTTCTATAAGTGCACCTTTTTCATTCCCGAATTGCATCTTGTCTGGTAGGGGAGTGTAACAACCTAGCTTTCTAGTAATATTGTCTGTTCTGGGCCTAGACCTTCACGGGTTTAAAATGCGTCACTAGGTCTAAGGCTTGTTAACTTATATACCCATCATCTCTCTTGTGTTTTGCCGATGTGGGACTCCGTCTAAAGTCTGGGGTGTTACATACATCCCTTATTATGGACTCAGCGTCCTCGCTGAGGTTTGCCCCATCGCATGGGATTTGCCTAGATTCAGCTCAGTTGAACTCTGACCCACCATCGATAAAGCTGGCACAAGAGTGGCTCTGATACCATCTGTAACAGCCCAGACTTTAGACAGAGTCCCAGATCGGCAAAAGACAAGAGGGATGCTGGGTATATAAGTTAACAAGCCTTAGTCCCCAGTGACGCGTTTTTAAACCCGTGAGGGCCTAGGCCCAGAGCGGACAATATCACTAGCGGGCTGGGCTGTTACAGGGAGAGTCCACATCTACCTCTATAAGGAGTCTTGCAAAATATAGGCCTATCTTGTTCTCTGTATTTCTGTCCACCATAAGAGGCTTACCTATCATGCTAAGCCCTTTAGGACCCCAATACTTGAAATACAATCCAGGTAGTTTCACCCAAATGGGAACAATGTAGAGTTCTCCCCTAGTAAACTCCATGTCCTTATACCATTCCTTGACAATGAAAGGTTTGTTGTCAAAGTGATAGATCCCTGCCTGCAACACCTTATTTTCCCAATTACAATGTCAAACCTCACCAAAACTATCCCATTTTTTAGCATAGAGACATTGTTGATGCCATGCTTACCCCACTGTCTTTGTATGTAATTGTTAAGCACATTTGGGGGGGGGGGGGGGGGGGGGGGGGCTAACAAACAATGGTATTTTACCAGAAATCAATCTCAGATGTAATGTCTTCCAATTCAATATCATAAATTTTTGGTTCTCCAAGCTTACTTGGATTTACATACTCCAATTTGAAGCCAGCATTTGCAACTTCTGTAATGTCAAAATTTTCCCAAATTGATTTCTTAGCCCTAGTTTCTGTTCTTCTTCAGCCTCATCCGCCCATGATTTCCTACCAGTGTTGCTACGCAATTGATTTCTCACAGATTGTTGAATCTGGGTTCCTTCCTCTCATCCCTGCACCACTGTTTTCAATGTTTTCACCTTTTTCACGACTTCATTTTCCCCGGCCATTACTGTTCCATTGGAGACTGCTTCACTTGCTGAATCAATTTCCAAGCGTGATGGTAATTCGATTCTGCATGGTGTTTCTTTTTTATTCTCTTCCTTCTCATTGCCTCGAATTTTCTCAATTTCAACTTCATTGTTCGCCATTTTTAGGTTTTAGTTGTTGTTGTGATTCTCCACTATATCATGATTTACTTGATGTACTCGCTTCTTCGTCGGATTTGTGGCTTGTTTACACGATTCCCTTGCTTCAATCATCTTCTGAGTAGGAATTCGAGTCCTCTTCCCATGGATGCGCACGCTTAGTGAACCTGCGCCGAGAGAGAAACGGAGTTCGCTACCAGTTTTGGACGTAAGGTCATGTTGTTAAGATAACTAATTAAAGTTCATGTTTTTAGTCTAACTATTTTTCTAATAGTATTTTATCATCTGATACAAAAATCTTAATAAAAAGGATATAAGATAATTTGATCACGTTTTATTTTATTTTGTTATTTTTTTTGGTTGTTTCTCGTGATAAAGTACCGATTATGCCCTTATAATACATAGTGATACTCACATTGTTAAAGTTTAACTATTAATTGATAAAAGGCTATTTTGAGATGCAAAGATTGTACGGTAGAGGTGTGTCAAAATTTAAAGAATGAGGCGAAATGTGATTGAGGTCTAACTTTTCGCATCCTATGTTCATGCATGTTATTACGTGGCTTACCTTGGGAGGAGAACGAAAAGTGAGAAAAGGTAAAAATTCTGTTTATAATTACCTTATGAGAAAGTTTAACTGTGAATAAATATGTAAAAATACGGTGTACATGGACCGGGTTGGTTCGGTTTTTATAAAAATAAAATCAAACTAACTATATTGGTTTGGATTGGTTCGGTTTTGTCGATTTTTTTGTTATGTGAATATTATTTCAATCTTACTTTATTAAAATTATAGATAAAACTTTGATAAGTGAATATATGTTTAGTAAATATTGAAAAAATTGACAAACATATGATCTACTAAATATTCTAATGGGAGATTTTTTTTTAGTAACACATGATAGTTATTTTTTTAATCGTCTAACAATAATTTTTTGTTAATGTACGCTTTCAAAGTTAAAACATAAGAGGATCCCAAATATTTCTGCATTTTCTAAAGAAAATTCAATATAAATTCTTAAAAATATAAATAAAATTTATATATTTATATGTCGGTTTGGTTCGGATTTTTTTTACTCAATACCAAATCAAATCAAACCAACTTAGTCGGGTTTTTTAAATCGGTATGGTTTGATTTTTCGATTCGGTTTGAACACCCCTACGTGTTAAATGGACCTTGGGCCTAACTCAACTCCAAAAGCTAGCTCAAGAGGTGATGATTACCCAACTCCATATAAGGAGACCACCCACCCTCTTTGAAGTCCCTCCTCTGAGGCCCAGGACTGGACATCTGGAGCGTGGACAATTATGGGGGGCCAACATCAAAAATCGGGATATGTCCTGCTCTGATACTATGTTAAATGAACCTTGGACCTAACTCAATCACAAAAGCTAATTTAAGAGGCGAGGATTACCCAACTCCATACAAGGAGACCACCCACCCCTTTGAAGTCGATGTGGGGACTCAACACTACGTAAAACCAGTAACAATATTAATTTGACTTCTACAACGTGACTAACTTCCGTTTGAGACTGCAACATAAGAAGAAAAAAATTATTTCTTTATAATTTGTAATTAACTTTCTTATCTGGTTTATAAACATAATAAAAAGATACAAAAATACATTAAGTGTACTCAAACATCAGTTTTCAAGTATTTGATCTAAATCATTTCACATTAGAGTAACCTAAACGTGATCTTTTATATATTATTAGTCAAGCGAATATATTATATAAGCTTTTTGCCCTCTCAGATCCTATTTCACCTGTAGTCATTGATGTGCAAAATTATATTTTACATAAACAGTATGATTTTAGCATTTAAAATTAAAAAAATGGAAATGTTCATTTGGATTCTACTCTTTAATATTTTATTTTCCATTTTTACTCGTAAAACTAAAACTAGGAAATTAAGTGTTTTCCCAATATATTATGAAATTACAAGAGGAAGCAAACAAAAAGTGAATTTGTGGGGTCTAAACAGTTGATAATTAGTTGGAAAATTTCTTTCTTATTTTCCTCATGAGGTTCTCTCTCTTGTCTTACATAATATTATCACGCTTACGTAAACCACAATTTATCTACTTCTCTTTGATTCTTTTTTTAATGCATAAGCAAAGGAGTTTTTAATTATTATTTTTAATATTATATTATTAGTACAACTAATAACGTTATTTTTATTTAACATAATAATCATTGCAACGTGTCGGAAAGCAATAGCAAGCTCAAAGGGCCCATAAATAAAAAGTGAAACACATGAATGATTTTTTAATTAATAGATTAAAAAAAAAAAAAAGAGGAAAAAGTAAACTAAATTGAACAGTGATTGCTTTTAAGTTCATTTTTGACTAAAAATACAATAATGTTATATTTTTGGATTTTCAAAGAAAGACAAATGACGTTGTGACAATTCAAAACTTTTCGTGTACATTCAAGATTTGGCAAATTGTGAACACAAATCTACAAAAAGTCCACTTTCTTTCTTCATTCCTCTTTTTCCTCTCTTAGAAGAAAGAAAACGACTCAAATCTTTTTTTTTTATGCTGATCGCGCTTTGGTTGATTAATTCGAATTAGCATTGGAAAATCTATTTTGAAGAGTAAAACGATCTTTAATAAAGGCGGCTTCACACAGAGCGCGATATAGAATTTAAGCTCTATAGTTCGAACTTATTATATTTTTAAAATTATGAGTTCATATATATTATTTCTTGCTATTTTAGTTAATTATTACGGTTAAATTCATATGCAGCATTGAAAGTACTGTGTTCATCTATGAACCCGGTACGTACTTTCAAGCTGCATCAGGCACTAGCTCCACGTGCAATAACTCAAACCCGACATCTGGTTAAGAAATGAGCCGTACATATATACCAGAAGCGTACACAAAACTTTTTATAAGCGGCGTCGAAATTTATAAAAGAACGAGAATAATAACTTTAGTTATCATATTTCTACATAAGAAACAATCTTAGTCTATTGGTTTTGTTGAGTTTTAAGTTAGAAAAGGTCCCGAGTTCAATTCAACTTCATCATAATTTTTAACTGTCACGACCCCAAATCCTAACAGGTCGTGATGACGCTTATCGGGGAACTAGGCTAGCCAACCATCACATAACTACCCATTCGTTCGATTTTAATAATTCACAATTCAATAATAACAACAACATATCATAAAATAACTTCTTTAAGTCTTAGTGCTCCAATAATAGTCTAAACAACTCTAAACAAAACCTCCAAAGACTGGAGTCAACATGGTCACGAGCATCTACGAAATAAAACTAAATCTACTAATGTCTTAAATAAAGTCTAGGAATGAAATGCTAAAACTAAATAAGGAAAGAAAATGGAGAAGCTGTGGACGCTGGACAACTACCTCGAAATCTCATAAGCTGCTGATAACGAACTCGGACGACTACTGCTCCGAATCAATACCTGGATCCGCACACAGAGGTGCAAGGAGTAATGATGAGTACGCCAACTATGTAGTAATGAAAATAAATCGCAGTATGAGAAATACGAAACACACAACATAGATACACCAATTCACAAAACAGTAAATCACCAAGTCACCATAAGTATTCATCAAATACATAAGTTCAAAAACCAATTTCTAGAAATCCTTTGAGACAAGTATAATATCAATATATCTTAGTAAAACTCTCAGTAAAATCAGTTTGAAAAACGAAGTGAATCGTAGTCAAAAACTCAGTAAAATTTATCATAAATCTGCCCCTCGGGTCAAAATCATTTCTCATAACAATCTCAATATCAGCCCATCAGGCAACCTCACAGTCACTCCATATTAGCCCATCAGGCAACCTCACAGTCACTCAGTATCAGACCATCAGGCAACCTCACAGTCACTCCATATTAGCCCATCAGGCAACCTCACAGTCACTCAGTATCAGCCCCGCGGGCAACATCACTCATTAGGTACCTGCGCTCACTAGGGGGGTGTACAGACTCCGGAGGGGCTCCTACAGCCCAAGCACTATAACAAGCCACATCATGGCATATATCACACACAATATTGGCCCGCAGCCTCTCTCATATCACAACATCCTTACAATAATGGCCCGCAACCTCACTCAGTCAGACACTCATGCCTTTCAGGCCATAAATATACCGGGTTCTCGACCCAAAAACAATATTTCATTTTCAATAAATAGTATCAAAATACTCTGAGTGTCAAAAAAAAATTCAAGAAACGACTGAGTGAAATCATAACATATCAGTGAGAAAAATAGTAAAATCATCCCTCAAGGGATAAACAAATCGGCACTAGGCCCCAAACATGGCTTACAACCCAAAACATATCAAATATATATCAATACTATTAAGCATAGACTTTAAAATCGATTTCGCAACTCAATAGTTGCCTACATAGGGAATATATTTCCAAAGTTCCAACCTTTGCATTCCAAAACCCGTGAAAGGATGCAGAGTCTGGGGTTTCATACCCTCAGGACAGGATTTAAAGACATTACTTACCTCACACTAGCCCGAAAAGCTATTCCGCAATGCGCTTACCTCTCGATTCAACTTCCGAGCGCTCCAAATCTATAAAGATCAGACTTTTATCATCAAATTATGCTTAAGGAATGAATTCCAATTGAAAAGCATCGATTTTAAGCACAAAACCCGAAATCGGTCAAAACCTGACCTCTGGGCACGCATCTCGGAACTCAAAATTTTTTATACCAAAATGTTCTTCATCATCTCACGAGTCCGTACATATAAAGAACGCTAAAATCGGAGTTCGTTTGACCCCTCAAATCGACCCCTAAAAGTCTCATAATCTCAAGCCCTAACTCCTCCTTTTTCTACTGATTTTCATGAATTTACACTGATAATAAGGTCTTAAATCCTATAATCGAGTTATTAAGTCCAAAAAGCTTACCTCAATGATGCACCAACGTTTCCCTCTTCAAAATCCCTCAAAAACCTCGGAACCCGTACAACAATGGTGGAAAAAGGATTAAAATTCGCGAAGGCTTGTTTATATACTTTCTGAGCAGTGGTTCCGCACCTGCGGCCACTTAAGCGCACCTGCGGACCCGCACCTGCGGCGCACTCTCGAATCTCAGCCTCCGCACCTGCGCTGGTCCTTCCGCATCTGCGGCATCACAGGTGCGGAAAATACCTCGCACCTGCAGATTTCCCTCAGCTGGTCAACTTCCGCATCTGCGGAGCTTTGCTCGCTCCTGCGGGCGCGCACCTGCGCTCAAACTTTCGCAGGTGCGATTACACCAGCACCAGCAGCTGGAGCTGCATTTTACCAAGTTTAAAACTTCTGTTAACCATCCGAAATCAATCCCGAGCCCCTCGGGACCCCAACCAAATTTACCAACACATCTTAAATGATCATTCAAACTTAGTTGCACTCTCAAAATACTAAATATAACCTCAAAACACCAAAATCACATCGGATTCAAGCCTAAGAACTTTGATATTTCTAAAATCTACCAACGATGCCGAAACTATTCAAACAACTTTGATTGACCTGAAATTTTGCAGACATATCCAAAATGACATTACGAACCTGTTCCAACTTCCGGAATTCCATTGCGACCCCGATAGCCTATTTTCCACTGCCGACCGGAAATCGCCAAAAACTAACTTTCGCCAATTCAAGCCTAATTCTACACCGGACATCACAAAATTATTCCGAACACACTCCTAAGTCCCAAATCTCCTAACGAAGCTATCCGAGCCATAAAATCCGCATTCCGAGGTCGTTTACCAATAAGTCAACTCTCAATTGACTTTTCCAACTTTAAGGCTATTTTTAAAGACTAAGTGGCTAAACTCTCACTACAACCATTTCGATTTCAAGCCTACCAACCCTAACACATCAACAACAGTATAACCAACCTATGACAAGTCAATAACAATAATTATAATGCAGGTTCTAAGTAACGACAGACCGGGTCGTTACATTAACCACATAAGTTCTCTGAAAAAATATGCTAGTTGTGGTTTAAACTTTTGGCCTATGAGAGCAAAATCAAGCACGTAACGAACACGCCAAGACAATTATTGTTAAGTTGTGTCATTCTACTCATCCATTTCCTCATAGTATTAATACATATACTTAGTTAAAATTTTTAACAAAGTGATGTCGTGAGACACCACTTCGTTAAAAGTGAATCCGTCCCTGATACATACCACTGTACCATAACCTTGATGGTTAAAAAAAAACTGAAATCAAAATGGTGGGGTTTAAAACTGTAGCATAAGGTTGTTATTCTATCCCAAAAAAATAATATCAAATTCAATTGTTTTATTTCAGTTTTGCACGGTAATTTGAGCAGTTATTAGATTATCGTTCAAATTTGTATTTGAAAATATAAATTTATCATGCATGCTAAAAATATCAGTCCCTTGAAAGATGTTCAAGAAGATACTAAAAATATCAGTCCCTTGAAAGATATTCAAGAAAATACTAAAAATATCAGTCCCTTGAAAAATAATATTCCATATTTTCTTGAGACAATTAATATACTTCTTTGTATTGGTATTTTAATATAATAAAGTAATAGAGTGTGTCATTTTACAAATGGAAAAATGTTGGTGATAGATTAATTTCCATTCAAAGATCATGCATTATAACTGATGATTTGAATTCTTGAAAATTTCACCACATTCAAAATCATCATCCTGCTTTTATAAAATAATAATCATATTTTCTCTTATCTTTATGTACACGTGTGGATTTATATATTGTGGTTTTTTGTCGGCAGGGGGTGGGGTAGATTATGTGAAGTGGAAGCAAATATATATCATAATAATATTAGACTTGGTTACAAAACAAACTTTCCATTTTAATTTCATGCACTTATAGAGTTATATCAAAGATATACCAATATTCATAGAGTATATACATATTTTAGTACCCATTCAACTTTTAATCATTAACTTACTTGTGAAGAAATATACATAGAGGAAAAAGACAAGATATGGAGTCAAAGACAAGAAGACCATCTATCCTTTTCCAAACCGTTTTTACCTAGACTTATCAACCAACACCACCCTACCCCCTTCACCCCACACCTCATACGCGTGTATACGGATTTATCTGAACTCAGTATTTTTTTATATTGAGCATGAAATATATATTTAATAAAAGTTCTAACATCGTAATTGTAAAATATGCAATAGATTCAGCGGTAAATACGTTACGTAATATAAATATTACATTCATCAAATTTAAATATTGAATCCGCGTCCGTATCCGATCCCCTATATGTTTTATCCCTTATACCCTGTCATTTCTTGATTCCCCATTTCTAAGCAAAACCCCACAACCATCAATATCATCATGATTATGATTTCATTCCATGGAAGTTTCACTCTCTCTCTCTCTCTATTTTTTTTTTTATAAAAAGAAAAAAGGTTTTTGAGGATGATGGTGCTCATCAATATAAAGTTGTGACTTCTTTTTACATCAAAACAGTTGGGGAGACAAGAAAAAGAGTGTTTGAACACAAAACAAAGAATTCATACAATGAGGAAGCCTGAGTTCTCCTCTTCCTCCTCAGGCAAGAACGGGACGAACAGTAACAACAACAACAATAATAACAACAACAACAACAACGCAAACGTGAAGTTGAGAAAAGGGTTATGGTCACCAGAGGAAGATGAGAAGCTGATGCATTATATGTTAACAAATGGACAAGGGTGTTGGAGTGATGTAGCAAGAAATGCAGGATTACAGAGATGTGGGAAGAGTTGTAGGCTAAGGTGGATTAATTATTTAAGGCCTGATCTTAAAAGAGGTGCATTTTCACCTCAAGAAGAAGAACTTATTATCCATTTACATTCCCTTCTTGGTAACAGGTATATATCTCTTTTTCTCTTCTTTTTCTCTTTTTATTTCTCTTTTTGTCTCTCTCAATGTGTTCATGTGATGTATATTGGTGCATGTAGGTCATTAGTATTTTCTAGCTTTTATACATATAAGTGTCAAACAAATTTTGATACCGTCACACCTTTTTATAACAATATATCTATATAACAGATTCACTATAAAAGTTAAGTTTTTGTGGGGGTTTAATTTTAATATTATGTCATAATATATATCCTCTATAACAATACTTTGCTATTAGCAGTAAAGAATTATAGAAACAAACAAAGTTGTTATAGAGAGATTTAACTGTACTATTAGACGGCCTAGAAGATAGAAGTATTATAGCTAATCGTCTATAAACAGTAAGATTAATAACCTAAAAAGTAAGGTAAATTATCTGTTCAGAATTTGTTGATAGGAGTAGTAAAGATTTCTCATATTTAATATAAGTTGTAAAACGTTTTCTAAAGATAACTTAATTAGATAATTTTATCAATCTGCTGAGCAAGAGAGATTATTAAATTATGCATGAGAATGCATCAATTTTTACCTGTATGGATAAGAAGGAAACTGCAGTCGTTTTCTCAGAAGTTTTGACACGAGAAAAAAAAAACAGGAAATTAAGGATAAATATTAGATTAAGTTTCCCTATTAATTTTTCAGTTTACCTTCTTTTGTTAGTGTGTGTGTGAGAGGGGGGGGGGGGGGGGGGGGGGGGGGGGGT
>ML248484.1:0-12935 GCA_005239495.1 Nicotiana undulata | reverse complement strand
GGGGGGGGTGGGCGGGGGTGGGGGGAGTGGATTAAGAGAGAATAATTTTAAGGCTTAATTTTTTTTATTTTATGTTAGGAAGAAAACCTTGAATACATGGTAATTAAGGACCATTAATAAAAAATGAATTTTCTTAATGTTATTTTTCAGAACCTAGCGGGATCCCTAATTTACTAAACAAAATAAAGGCCTAATCACACACATAATTTGCAGCATACACATAATAATATATATTCTTTGAATTCGATTATACATATAATATATTATCACAATTTTGAAAATTTTAGAATATAATATAAATGTATTTTTAGTGAATAAGATTGAAGATTAGTGTCCACGTCTTTTGAAAACTACTAGTCTGCATGACAATATTTTCTATTAAAAAAAAAGGTGAAAAAGGAACAAAATTCCTACCATACAAATACTATTAACGCATAAAGAAAAAAATTTCGCAATAGTTTAATATCTAAACATTGATACTTAAGAAGTTATGTCATCTAAATGTTAACTACGCAAAACCGTTCATAATAAGTGAAATTAATAACAAAAAAAATATAAGGTAAATAATTTATTACGACACGTTAACATACACTCATAACATTAAAATCATTATAGCACTGTTAGTATATATAAGTTACTATTGTCTCCACCCCATCTCACCACTAGGGTTTGGCAGAGTGGTTATATATATATATATATATATATATATATATATATATATATATATATATATATATATATATATGAATCTTAGTAATATTAAGGGGACAACACAGTGAATTCCAGGTAATGTTCAATGGCAACATGATAAAGTTAATGATGATGTTATTGACTTCAACAGCTTAATAATATGAATTATAGACATGCATATCTTTAGTTATACGTTTTCAATGAGTTAACATTCACCAAATTATTCAGCGCGCCTAATTAACATAATTTCTTTGTAATTATACACACAATTAGGTCTACCACTGGACAATCCCTAATGTTTTCTATAATTGCATTAGCATCCCCTAAATTAAAGTCTCATAATCTCCATCTGTTTAAGGTTTGTAGTTTTGGTTACTTGTTTACAATTAATAGAGTTCACATTCTTTTCAAGAATTTGGTGTTACTTAACGAATGAATCTTTCTCTTTATTTTTCTGATAAATATATATATTGAGATTTTGTCTAATTGGAAGAGGAAAGAAGCAAAGAAGAAAATAGACGTCTTGCCAACTGGTCATTTAATAGGAGGTATTTTATTTATTATAATTTTTTGTGGATTTAAATTAGGGAAGATAGGTGATATCATAGGTTTCTTCATATATATATATATATATATATATATGTTGATTATACTGTTTGATTAGAACTTAATTGGTGATTATAGAGTTGATGACATATCTATTTAATTTTTTAGCTAGCAAATTTAGCGGAGGGGAAGTATTTTTTTAGATAGTAAATTTGGCGTAACTGGTAAAGTTACTGCCATGTGATCAGGAGGTCACGAGTTCAAGTCGTGGAAATAGCATCTTGCAAAAATGCAGGGTAAGACTGCGTACGATAGACCCTTATTGTCCGGCCCTTCCTCGGACTTCGCGCATACCGGGAGCTTAGTACACCGGGCTGTCTTTTTATTTATTATTATTATTATTATTATTATTATTATTATTATTATTATTATTATTAACAAACAAGAAATATATTTATAAAACATGCATGTGCGCTGTTCTCATTTAGGTGGTTTCACATAATTAAGAGCACTTAGTTCTTATTAGTCAAAAGGGCAAATGAAAGTTGGATTTTAATAAATATTGATCAGAGTAATATAACCTTGGCATTTTACAATCTTCTTTTTAAGAACAATAATTCCAAACAAATCATAAAATTAAACTACATGCATGTCTCACTTTCACTTTAATATACACAATCTGACCTATATTTTAACTCCTAATTTCCTTATTTCTATTTCAAAGGTGGTCACAAATAGCTGGACGTTTGCCTGGACGTACTGATAATGAAATCAAGAATTTCTGGAATTCGACATTGAAAAAGAGGCTAAAGAACTCATCATCTTCCTCTACACCATCACCAAATGCAAGCGATTCGTCCTCGGAACCCTGCAAAGATCTCAACATGGGAGTCAACCAAGGGTTCATGTCAATGGAAAAGCATAACATAATGGCCATGTACATGGACTCAACGTCGTCTTCTTCCTCCTCGATGGCCCTAAACACCATTATCGATCCTTTGCCCACACTCGAGCACAGTCTAATGAGCATGCCTAGTAGATTTGGTGCACCTTCATACTTGACTACACAACCATGCATGTCACAAGGAGGGAATGTGACTAATGGGGGTCTTTTCTATGGGAATAATCATGGGATATTTGGAGGAAATCTTGGAATTGAAGGAGAGATCTATGTTCCACCATTGGAGAGTGTAAGTATTGAGTATCAAAATGTTGAAGTTGGGAATATAGTTGAAAAAAGTAGCCAAAACAATAACCCTAATAACAATATGACCAATTTGACTAGCCATTTCAATAGTACTAGTAGTAATATCAAAGTAGAGAATTTTGGAGGGATAGGGAACTATTGGGAAGGAGATCATGATCTAAAAGTTGGAGAGTGGGACTTGGAGGAATTGATGAAAGATGTTTCACCTTTCCCTTTTCTTGATTTTCAAGTTGAATAACCCTAGAAAACCTTTAATTTTCCTATGGAAATCAAGGCCTTTTATTTTTCTTTCATTATTAGACCACATAATTTCAATCCAATATATATAGTTCATATAAAACCTCATATATTGAGATAAATTTGGACAGGAAATTGAAGTTGAGAGAGTAAATAATCTCATGAGAATAAGGATCATTTCCTGGTAGATATATACTTTTATTGCCTACCATGCAACTCTTTGTATAGGATATTTTGCATTACCTTATACTTTATATGATGTAATTAGAAATAGGGTAATTTGGTCATTTTACCTTCAATTTGATGTTTGTAATAATCACCATATACTTTTGAAGGGATATATGTATAGTCACATATGAATATTGTAGAGATTAGTGATATTTGTCTATTAGTCTTTCGTGTACAAAACCTTTTGAAATGCAAGCAATTATGTTTTTTATTAGTGGATTGAACAAGCTATCTTACGGATAATTAATTAGATCGCCTTTCATTTTAATCTTATTCGTCTGCTCCTTTTAATGGACATTCTTAACCGTACTCGTGTATTATATTTGTTTGTTTATCTATGTGTGTGCTTGCATGTTTTGCGTAATATTGTGAAAATCAACGATTATTGATATTAATCAAGGATTATGGATATGACACGCAAGTAATTTTTCCTTTAATGGGGTTTAATCTTTAAGGTGATAAGTCCACTTGGAATACGAACTTTCCACATAAAAGAGTGCAAAGTCAGCTTGAGCTAATTGTCATTAGGACTTTGCAATCATAACATTAATTACTACTTAGCCTTAATGGTAGAATTCAAAGAACAATGATAGCTTTTTTCCTTTTCACTGTCACTCCTAAAGGTAGCAACACAGTCATTTTCAATAGGGAAGTTAATCAGTTCAAAATGAAATTATGGTTAAGGTAATGAACGGTGACGAAGTTAGGAATTTCTTCAAGGGCGTTCAGATTTAAAAGAAGTGAAAAATATTTCCGATAAAGAGTGTTTAATATGTGTAATATACCTTTAAAACGTAATATTTTACCTATGTACACAATGTAATTTTTCGACGATGGATGGTCAACCAGGTGGCGGACTTATGACCATGTGGCTTCGCCACCGATAATAAAGAAACCTAACACAATAAGTGACAGAAATAGAATGTGAGATTTGAGATTATCTTGGTATTAACTCTCTCATATTGGAGGTGAGATATTTAACTATCCCAGGACTATTAATCCCGGGATATTCGACCTTGGAATCAAAAGATCCTTTAGTGCGAATACATTTGCGAAATTGAAACTGTATAGCCCGCTATAAAAATAAATATATATATATATATATATATATATATATATATATATATATACTTTTACGGCTACCAGATAAATAGTTTCGATCCCGTGCTAAAAGTGATTATTTGCTAAAAGGTAATTAGCTACAGAATGAAAGTAAGTGCTTCCCTAAATCATTTCACCTCAAGATTTATGACATTTCCATAACTAACTGATCTGACTTTAATATAGGTAATTGTCTGGAAGGTTTCTGAATATCTTTTTGACAAGATTGTTTGATTACGTAAATTATGCATTGGAATGAGGTCAGCTTTTAAGGCACAATTAGAAAGTGAGGACTTGTTTTCTTTAAAAAAATAGTTTAACTTCTTTAAATAGTATAATTATTTTATTTTTGTATATGATATCACTTATAAGTTAATTACGAATAATTACCCATAGTATATGAAATTACTCTAACAAAAAAATAAGGCAAAATTCTGCTACAACAAATTAAAGTACCCTAATTGTATAAGAATGTTTTATTTTTTAAGATTGGAATGTAAAAAAGATCGGAATGTGATTCTAATTTTCCTCCATTTATATTTTATAGTTTATTTTATTAAATAACCTTAATAATAGATTAGGGAACTAATTTCTTTGTAGAGGTTAGTCACACTGTTATACACTTTTATAGCATGTTAGGCCATATTTCTCCTCAAGCCAGAAGTATTTATTTTTCTTTCAAAAAAGTGTTTTTCTTCTCAATTTGAGGTGTCTGGCTAGAGCCATCAATATGAGCTTGGCATGTTGGGCCGAGCCAGCTCAACCCACCATGATTTAGGGTTGGACTAGAATTTTTAGAGCCCATTTAAAAATAAAGCTTTAAAGCCCGGCAAGAGTAAGCCGGCGGTCCGTTAGGCTTGGCTGAGGTTGGGTGGGCCGGCCCATGGGCCAAATAAAAATATTCATTTGAAATATATAAAATATATGACATTGTAGCATACTAGCATCGGAATCGGCATTTAGCATTGATGGGCATGTCGCCGTACCAAGTACATAAGTTGCGTCCATCATGAAAATGTCCAAACACTTGTTAGTACTCGAAATTGATTGCACGACTTTTTCTAAACCCAAACTAGTAATATTTTTTGTCTGAATTTGAATACTATTAGTTTTTAAATTTAATTATTTTTAATACTTATTAACTAATTAATATTGCACATGAATTGTGAATGTATATGAGGAGATGTTAAGACAACCTTGTCATAATAGGATTTAGATGTGTTTGATGAAGATGATATGTTGTATATCCCATAAGCATCATAGACGTTCTGTTGAATTATTATTTTTTGAGTTCCAACATTTAGTGAATGAAATATAGTCTTGTCTTTTACCTTTTTTGTGTTTATTGTGGTATATTAATTAGAAAAGTATAACAACTTATTAAGTTTTGCGATTTTTTTCCAATAAGATTTGTTTTTTTACTTTTATATATTAACTTTTTTAGGTTAGTACTTAAAAAAATATAAGATTATATTTTAGAAATGATGGGTCGGCCCGTGGGGGGCACACGACTCACATAGGGCTTGGATGTGCTAACCATTATAAGGCCCATAAAAATGGTGGGCTAACCCAACTCAACCCGGCCCATATTGACAACTTTATGTTTGGCCAAGCTTTTTTTGAAAAAAACAAATTCTAGCTAGAACCAGAAGCAATTTTTAAGAAGTTGAAAAAAGTAGCTTCTACCTAGAAGCAAAAGCAAAAGTAGTTTTGACTATTCTCCCTATCAAAAATGCCCTTATAAAAATATTATATATACCAAAAAAATCTTACTTAATTTAAACTATGAAGTATATAACGACTTTTGGGATGAACATTCGTATTTATTGAATGATTTTTGATATATTTGAATTATCTTGAAAGAAGAAAGTGCTTTTCAATTCTATTTTTACATTTACTTAATAAAATAGAAAACTTAATAATTATCTTTAACAATAAATATTTGTAGTTATTTATCTACTTATACAACATTAACTATTAAACAAATCTCCTCATGCCCTTATTCGTAAATTGACACTTTAAAATACTTTTTGAAAATCTTCGCCAAACACAAATTATTGTTAAAAAATGTGCTTTTTATATGATTAGCTAAATACAAGCACTTCTCATAATAAGCTAATTTTTTAAGTCCAAACAAACTATTAGCATGGTAAAAACTTACTCGCGTCGAATACTAGGCTGAATTTTTATTTCTTTGTCACGACCCAAAAACACCCAGTCGAGATGGGGCCTATCGTGAAATCAGGAAAGCCACACATTTCCTTTGTTAGAAGTTAATTTCAGAAAATCCATTATATTAGCAGCAACAGTCTCATGTTTAATAAGCATTTAAGAGTTTGATCATCATTTAAGAAACACATGCCAAAGTAAATCCCAAACCCGGATCTAGTGTCATCGAGTCATTAGCTACTATATCAAAAATATCATATACATAGCCGACATAAAGTTGTCTGAAAGAAATAAATGGCAGGTAGATAGAGGAGGAGGTAATCGAGGCTGCGATCGCCAACTGCTACCTCGACGTCTCCAAAGGGACTCTGACCGCAACTCAACAACCACTATCGGGTCCCGTTGTACCTGGATCTGCACACAAGGTGCAGGGGGTAATGTGAGTACACCAACTCAGAACTAACGAACTCAAACTATGGGCTGAGAGGTAGTGACGGACTAAACCGCAACAATTATAATAATCAGCGCACAAAATTTAGACATGTTCACAGTTTATTAGAAAATAACAACAGAATATGACAAATATATCTCAATATGCTCTACATGCCAACATATCAACAGTGTAAAAATGCACATAGTGCTCACAACTCTCCCACAGAAGTCCACTCAGTACTATATATGGCTCTCAGGCCTAGGGAAGATCCATCCCGGAATATGCATAGACACCAGTGACCGCAGTCACTCAGTAATGAGAAAAAGTCCAATTCAGCCCCACGGAGAAGATCCATCTCCGGAATAAAACACTCGGACAAGATCCATGTCTAGGGACGATCCACCCCTCCATATCATCAACTTTGGACAAGATCCTTGTCCACTGAAGATCCATCCATCAATATCATCAGCTTCAGACAAGATCCATGGCTAGGGAAGATCCATCCCTCAATATCAATGCGCTCACTGGGGGTGTAAAGACTCCGGAGGGGCCCTATTGGCCCAAGCAATATATCAAGCCAACGAAGGCATGATTAAAGTATCGCTTCGGTGTGCAGTCCGACCTCATAACTGTCTCAATAATAGAATTTCGGCCTCACTCAGTCCTTACTCTCCAGTCTCGCTCACATGGTCTCACGGATGCATGAATTAGCCCGAAACAATGATAAATATGTATATAATTAACAATAATGAGACTGAGGCATGAAATGATATGTTATGATAGGATTGAGTATATGAAATCAAACAATCACAAAATGGGACAGTTATATACGACCACTCGGGTCTCATCATTTTCGGCGTGAAGCCTTAGCATTTATACTTAACGTGATTTTTAACATGTTCACATTTACCATATTAATAAAAATGCGGATATCATTCCGTAATAGCTACTAGACGGTGCCATGGGATGAGCCAGGCCACAAATTACTCGGTGCACGCCCGCACGCCCGTCACTTGGCATGTGTTTCACCTTAAGTATAGTCATATATCATATAATTCGTGGTTTCGAACCCTCAGAACCAAATTTGGAAACGTTACTTACCTCAAAACGAGCTAAAATCCTAGCCCACAGTGCCTTTGCGTCTAGACTCGGCCTCCGAGTGCTCCAAATCTACCAAAATCAGATTTATATCATTATTATATGCCAAGGAACGAAGCTCATTCGAAAATTTTCAAAATCAACCAAAAATCCCAAAATTGGTCAAAACCGACCCACGGGCCCACGTCTTGAAATCCGATGAAAATTACATCACAAGAATCCTCATCCTCCCACGAGTCTATACATACCAAGAACATCAAAATCGGACCTCTAATGACCCCTCAAGTCCCCATTTAAAAGTCTCTAATTACAAGCCCTAATTACCCAATTTTGGTACTAAAGATCCCAGAATTTTCACCACTAATTAGTCCATTAATCACATATAAATGAGTTTTAAGTCCAAAAGTCTTACCTCCACGAAGAACTCTCGAATTCCCTTTTCAAAACCCTTCAAAAAGCTCCAAACCCGTGTAAAAATGGTGGAAGAATGACCAAAATTCGCTAAGGGTTCTATTTATAAGTTTCGCCCAGCAATTTTCGCACCTGTGGCTAAATTCTCGCACCTGCGGTCCCAGGTGCGCACCTGCGAGAATCACTAAAATGCCAAAATCCGCGCCTGCGATCAAAATACCGTACCTGCGACTCCGCAGGTGCGGCCCTAATTCTGCATCTGCGGTCTCTCACCGGTCCACCAAATTCCGCATCTGCGACCATATGTCCGCTTCTGCAGGCTCGCACTTGCGGTCCCTTAATCGCAGGTGTTTTTACACCAAAACCAGCAGCTTCAGCTGCAAATTTCCAACTTTCAACTCCGCGATGGCTATCCGAAATCATCCCGAGCCCCTCGGGACCCTTACCAAAAATACCAACAAGTCATAAATGATCACCCAGACGTAGTTGAAACTTTGGAACACCCAAAATATCATCAAAACACCAAATTCACCTCGGATTCAAGCCTATGAACTTAGAAGCTTCTAAATTTCGCCAAAGACGCCGACACCATCGAAAACACGTCCTATTGACCTGAAAATTTGCACATACACCAAATGACTCTACGAACCTATTCCAATTTCTGGAATTCCATTCCGACCCCGATAACTAATTTTTCACTGCCGACCGGAAATAGCCAAAAACTCAATTTCGCCAATTCAAGCATAATTTTAGGACCTCAAAACAACATTCCGAACACACTCCTAAGCCCCAAATCACCTAACGAAGCTATCTGAGCCATAAAATCTACATTCTGAAGTCGTTTACCTATAAGTCAACTCCCAATTGACTTTTCCAACTTTTAAGCCAATTTAAGAGACTAAGTATCTCAATTCTCACCACGACCACTCCGAACCCGAGCCAACCGCCCAAACACAACATAAAAGGGATGAACAACACATAATAAAGCAGAAACAGGAAACACGAGGTTTATCTCACAAAACGACCGATCGGATCGTTACATTCTTCCACCACTCCCCTTCTAGGTTTTTAGGTTTAATATTGGCATATAGATTAAAAAACATACAAGGCAAAGTAAACTTCACTTCCAAATATGATCTCACATTTATGGAAGAATTAATTAGTCAATTTCTGATGTGACATAAGACCGATATAAGGTATATTTAATTGTTTTCCATCATGGTGTATAAGAAAATCCCTAAATCAATCACCATCTTCTCCTCTATCTTCTCTCTCGCCCCAAAAGGAAAAGAAATTTATTTATTTTTTCACATAATTAATGAAGAAATAGGGAATGAAGATCTATCTAAACCATGACCAAATTTAGATTTTGTTGGTTTAATTTTAAAGTTTTTAACATTGAATCCGCTGTATTTTTAGTTGTGTGTTCAGACCTAGCATTTGTTATAATTTTTATGAATTTTTACCCATAAAATTATGCTTTGCAACAAAAATAGTGAGTTCAGATGAATTCGAAGACCTTACTCTACATCCGCCCCTGACCATGACCACCCATCTCGACAAGCTCCGTCACATGGTATTATTTCGATTTCAGGTATGATTATTGAACTTTATTTATTATAACACTAAAGTTATAAAAATATTATTTATATATTATTGTAATTAAACTCTATCCACTATAAAATCACTAGCGAAAATTGCCTTGAGAATTCTTAATCCAACTAAAGTGTATATTGCAAAATGAGAAATCCAAGATTCGTTTTACCTGCCAAACGAAGAATTAATTGAAAAGCCATGCACGGTAGTACGTCTCTCGAGTTGCTTTTGATTTCGTTTTCGTCTATTAATTTTTACATTATAAATATATTTTAGCCTTTTGCAGTTAATAACTTGTCACTTTTATTGGCAATTACATGTATTGTCTTTTAGTTAACTTAATAATATAAAAATTCTTTAAACTATTAGTGTACGAAAGTTAACTAAAATTTCTAGCTGAACAAGAACTTACAGCTTATTTGTTTTGATGGGTGTTACACGTCGTTTCATAATGTATCGTATTGTATTATATTGTATTGTTTGGTGAATACAATGTTTGTATAGATTGTATCGTTTGTCTTTATTTCGTGATATCATACACCAGCAATATGAAGAATAAACTTGCAATATTATAAAGAAAAATTATTATACGGGGTAAATTTATTACATAAAAAGGTAGGATAAATGATAAAATAAAATTATTTTATAATAGTGAAGGGTGAGATGAGAGAAAAAGACAAGATAACGACGCAACCACATCAAATTGGTCGTTACATAAAGTGGCATATTTTGCTGTTACGTAACGACGGATTTAACGGACAATAAATTTAAGTAACAATCAAAATAAATATCGTATTAAAATAATAATATGATACCATACAATAGGTAGCGACCATCCAAACAAGTTGTTAATGAATGAGTTGAAAAGCCATGCACGATAGTACGTCTCTCAAGTAGCTTTCAGTTTCGTTTCCATCAATTGATTTTTCCATAATATTAAAGTTGGTTACACATAAACTTACAATTTTCCCAAACTTGCAATTCACGAATAGAAAGAAAGAATAAAAAATGAATTAAGGTTTTGCCCATGATCCAAACAGATTCCTTATTTATATCTTAAGTAATACGTTCATTTTCTTTGATTTTGGCAATTTTAGTTACAAGATTATGACATCTCAGTTATAACGGTTTATAAGTTACAATGTCATTTTCACTGCAAATATGCATGTTAGTTCAGTTATACATTAGCTGCTACTTCCTTTTTTATTTGTTTATTTATTTTAACAGTTTACCATTCCATTATTTATTTTATTTATTCAATTTCAAAGCAAAGTTGGGGTAAAATATTTACTTAAACATTGCATGTATATATAGTGCTATAAATTCAATTGTCGGATAATATTTGCTTAAGTTTTATCGAGTGGTGGTTCGACCCGCTATGTTGTATGGTGTCGAGTGTTGGCCAGTTAAGAACTCCCACGTGCAGAAGATGAGAGTAGCAGAGATGAGGATGTTGAGATAGATGTGTGGGTGTACCTGGCGAGATAGGATTAAGAATGAAGCTATTCGGGACACAATGGGAGTAGCCTCCGTGGAGGACAAGATGCGGGAGTCACGACTGAGATGGTTCGGACATGTTAGGAGAAGAAGCATTGATGTCCCTGTCAGGAGGTGTGAGAGGTTGGCCACGGAGAGTTTGAGAAGGGGTCGAGGTATACTAGGGAGAAGTGATTAGGCGGGACATGACTCTGCTTCAGCTCACTGAGGACATGGCACTTGATAAGAGGGTGTGGATATCGAGGATTAAGGTAGAATGTTAGTAGGTAGTTTATAGTTCACCGATATGCTTAGTAGCCAGTGGCGAAGCCAGGAATTTCATCTAGGGTGTTTAAATTTGAAAGAAGTAAAAAGAATCTCTGATAAATGGTGTTCAATATATGTTATATACCACAAAATCTAATATTTTACTTATATATACCGTGCAATTTTCGATGAAGGAAGGTCAGTTGACCACCCTTGAAACTACGTAGCTTCGCCTCTGTTAGTAGCATGCATTTTCCTTCATATTCTTAGATTTTTATTACGGTATGTGATTTTATTCGCCTCAGATATTGTATTCCCTGTTGCTATTATTGTATATTATTTATCCTCTATCTGTCCTTTATCTTTTCTTCTTCTTGCCTTTCCTGAGCCGAGAGTCTATTGGAAACAAGCTCTCTACCTGCATTAGGTAGGGGTAAGGTCTACGTATAGACTACCTTCCCCAGACCTTACATATTTGAATCGAATTGAGTTTTTTGTTGTTGTCGTCGTAGTCAAACAATTTGTATGAAAATTTCAAGTTTGACGTTGAAAATTAAAGATACGCAATGACTACAGTGTAAATAATATTATTTAATCATTGCATGTATAGAGTGCTCTTAGTTCATTTGGTCGATAATATTATATTTATCTCGTGTAGTCAAATAATTCGTGTGAAAATTTCAAGTTTGCTGTTGAAAATTAAAGATACGCAATGACTAGAGTCTATAGTATATATATAAAATTTAATCAATGTGATTTAGAGATCGATAAAATCGAGATAAAGATCTCAAAAATATGATTATGATAAACGTCGCCTGTGAGATTCGAACTCACGCGGGGAAACCCCACTTACTTAGCAGGCAAGCGCCTTAACCACTCGGCCAAAGCGACATTATATTACTCACAAGTTCCATATTTAATTTTAACCCCCTTGTAGAATAGGAAATCCAAATGGTCCCATAGTTTTATTTCAATCCTCTGTTACTAATTCAATTAGGTCGTCTCCATTACAAATGTGTCCTATAGTTTCCTTATAACCCCCATTTTTTATGCGTTTACGTTCTATATGACTCACTTAATTAAGATTCAACTTATTACATATTTCGGATGTTTAGTCAGCACCATATCGAATCTTTTTTATTATTTTACATATTTCGGATGTTTAGTCAGCACCATATCGATCTTTTTTATTATTTTCTTTCTCATTTTACTAATTTGACTTCAATTTGATTGAGGTTAAAGATAAGATTCGGGAGTTACTCATTCAGTATACAGCGAGCAAGCTACAAGCACCTACTTGTATAAAAGGAAAAGCAGCAAAACGGTTGATCTTTATTAGCAATTGATGTATCGTCATTTGCCTCTTTATATATTTCAGAACGTCTGTCTCTAAAGTAAACTTGAGACTGTTTAACCAAAAATGAGTTAATCCTTGGTTAAACTAATTAATGATTTATCAAGATGGGACAATCCTAG
>ML248483.1:0-14463 GCA_005239495.1 Nicotiana undulata | reverse complement strand
CCTGGCTGGCTGAGTCATCCAAAATTTGTACACGTATGAGGCTATATTTTTTTACCAATACAGGCATATTATATGCTATGTGCTTGATTGAGAGTCTTATTATTATTCTTACCAATTCAATTGGTCTGTGGAAAAGAAACTTGTGGTTTTTATTAAATATTGTTACTTGGCCCTTGCAGGTAGATCGTTATCTTTATATACTGATGCTCCATGTCTACTTGCTTTTCCATAAATGTTATTCTCGTCTAGATTCATTAAATCATATTATCGATAACGACCCTAGTGAGTAACACGTCTACCTCTCGTCACTACTTCTTCGAGTTTAGACGGGATACTCACTAGGTACATATTTGTTTATATGTACTCATGCTACACTTCTGTACTTAATTGTACATGTTCTGAGGCTGTTGCACCTGGTCACTATTCCGGTGTCCGTCACTGAGAGATCCATCTGGATTAGACTACATGGTGAGCTGCTCTTCCTGGCGTTCCTCAGCAGCACTGTGAAGTTTCCATTATTGCTCGATATCCTGTCTACCCTTCCAGACAGTTGTACATCTATTTTGCTTATTTTGTATATTCCAATAGTCGCCTGTGGACTTGTGACACTAGGTCTTGGCAAACGTAGTTGATTCGCTAGTATTTTTCTACTCTGTGTATGCTGGAAAATGATTTTGAGTTACTTTAAATCAACTTGCTTCACTTCCTCACTTTTATTAAAGGGCTTCTTAATTTAAAACTGGGAAAGTATTTGAACACCTCTTTAATTTAAGTAATTTCGTTAGCAACTAGTGTTGGCTTGCCTGATTTTGGTGTTGGGCGCCATCACGACCTGGATAGGAACCTGGGTCGTGACAACATGGTATCAGAGCTCTAGGTTCACGTAGGTCTCACGAGTCACAGGCAAACCTAGTAGAGTCTTGCGGATCGATACAGAGACGTCTGTATTTATCTTAAGGAGGCTACGGGGTGTTAGGAAAATCTCTCTTTATTCTTACTCTATCATGCAGTCGATGGTCTTACTAAATCTCATTCTTTTACTCTCTCACAGATGGTGAGGACTTGTGCAACTGATATTCCAGGCCCGGGAGATGCCGCTACCTCCGTAGTCCGAGGCCGTGGCAGAGGCCGGGGAAGGGCACTAGGACGAGGTAGGGGACGGGGACGTCCCAGAGTTACTCCATTAGCACCCCCAGAGGATCCTATCCCTGAGGAACAGGGTGAGGTGCCCCCAGCAGATCCAGCTCCGATGGATTTTATGACTGCACCAGGCTTCCAGGAGGTCATGGGCCGTGTGATGCGGTTCATGGATACTATGACCCAGGCTGGTTTATTTCTAGCGGATTCTGCTACATCTCAGGCGGGAGGGGGAGTTCAGACCCCTACCACCCAGGACGCAGGTCATGCATCGACAGTATATCAGACTCCGGGTACTCTGCCCGCGGGTGGAGCACAGCCAGCAGTAGCACCTGAGCTTAGACCAGCCGCGGATGGAGATCCGCAGAAGTTACTTGATAGATAGACTCGATTGCACCCTCCTGTCTTCGGAGGTGAGAGGGGCGAGGATGCCCTGGATTTTATTGATAGGTGCAGGGACAAACTGCACAATATGAGGATTTTGGAGTCCCATGGGGTTGATTTCACCACTTTCCAGCTTGAGGGTAGAGCCCGTAGATGGTGGCAGTCATTCATCCTAGGTAGGCCAGCAGGTTCCCTTCCCGTCACATGGGAGCAGTTCACTCAGCTATTCCTGGACATGTATATTCCACCCTCCGAGAGGGAAGAGCTGCGGTATCAGTTTGAGCAGATAGAGCAGGGGTAGATGACATTGACGGATTATGAGGCCAGGTTTTCAAAGATGTCTCGTCATGCCCTCATGATTCTTCCTACAGAGGCTGAGAGGCTGCGGAGATTCGTGGCTGGGTTACACTCAGGTAGTAGGGCTAACATGGCCCGAGAGGTGGAGATGGGTACTCCTTATCATCTTGTGGTCGAGATAGCTCGCCGGATTGAGGGTTACCAATCGAGGGGCAAAGAGCAGGGTCAGCCGGATAAGAGAGTTAGATTTTCTGGAGATTTCCGAGGTGCCATGGGTAGGGGCAGGGGTTAGTTTAGTAGAGGCCAACCTAGCAGGCCTCCATATTCAGCTCCTCCACCACCTCCCCGTGGTGCCCCAGTGAGGCCTTATTACAGTGCCATGCCGGAGAGTTCTTACCGCCCACCAGCCATTCAGGGTTCCTTCGGCGGGTATTCAGGTCATCAGGGTTCTCCTAGTCCCTACTTCAGTGCTATGACAGAGGTTTCTCACCGTCCCCTAGCTATTCAGGGTTCTTCTTCTTCAGGACAGCAAGCTATGCCTCCAGTGAGATGCTACGAGTGTGGGGATTCAGGCCATATGAGGAGGACTTGTCTCAGACTTAGGGGAAAGGCTGTTCAACAGAGTTATCAGCCTACATACTCAGCACCGGTGCTCCGTCCACCCAGAGGTGGAGGACAGGCTGGTAGAGGTCATCCCAGAGGTGGAGGACAGGCTGGTAGAGGTCGTCCCAGAGGTGGAGGCCCGTCAGGGGGAGCTCACCTAGCTCCTATTCATTCCAGCGGAGGTCAGTCTTCAGGTACTTCAGCCAGATTCTATGTTATTCCGGCCCGAGCAGATGCAGTGGCCTCAGACGCCGTAATCACATGTACTATTTCAGTATGTGATAGGGAGGCATCAGTGCTATTTGATCCAGGATCTACTTATTCATATGTGTTAGCCTTATTTGCTTGTTTTCTGGGTGTTCCTCGTGAGTCCTTGGCTTCTCCTATGTATGTATCCACTCCCGTGGGTGATTCTGTAGTAGTAGACTAGGTCTATCGGTCTTGTGTGATCACCTTTTGTGGGTTCGAGACTAGAGCAGACCTTCTATTGCTCGACATGGTTGATTTTGAGATCATCCTGGGCATGGATTGGCTATTTCCTCATCATGCCATCCTGGATTGCCATGCCAAGACGGTTACTTTTGCCATGCCCGGGTTTCCTAGGTTGGAATGGAGAGGTTCCTCAGTTAGTGCAACCAGTAGAGTTATTTCCTTCCTGAAGGATCGACATATGTTCGAGAAGGGTTGTTTGGCGTACCTTGATTATGTGCGGGACACCACTGCCGAGTCTCCGACTATTGATTCAGTGCCCGTGGTTTGAGAGTTTGCAGACGTATTCCCTTCAGATCTTCCAGGCATGCCTCCGGATCGTGATATTGATTTCTGTATTGACTTAGCTCTAGATACTCATCCTATTTCCATTCTCCCGTACCGTATGGCTCCTAAGGAGCTGAAGGAGCAACTTAAGGAGTTATTGGCTAAGGGGTTTATCAGGCCGAGTGTATCACCGTGGGGTGCCTTAGTTCTATTCGTGAAGAAGAAGGATGGGTCTATGCGGATGTGCATTGACTACCGCCAGTTGAACAAAGTCACCATCAAGAACAAGTATCCACTGCCACCCATTGATGATTTATTTGACCGGTTACAGGGTGCCAGGGTATTTTCTAAAATTGACTTGAGATCGGGGTATCATCAGTTAAAGATTCGGGCTTCGGATGTTCCGAAGACATCTTTTCGTACGAGATATGGCCATTATGAGTTCCTAGTGATGTCATTCGGCTTGACTAATACCCCGGCAGCATTTATGGACTTGATGAACAGGGTGTTCAGGCCGTATATTGATTCCTTTGTCATCATCTTCATTGACGACATTTTGATTTACTCACGTAGCATGGGAGAGCACGAGCAACATTTGAGAGTTATGCTCCAGACCTTGCGAGGGTAGAAGCTATATGCTAAGTTCTCCAAGTGTGAGTTTTGGTTGGACTCCGTGGCATTCTTGGGACATGTTGTATCTGGAGAGGGTATTAAGGTTGATCCTAAGAAGATTGAGGCGGTTCAGAGTTGGCCATGCCCTACTTCGACTATTGAGATCAAGAGTTTCTTGGGTTTGGCAGGCTACTATCGGCGGTTTATGGAGGGCTTTTCATCCATTGCAGCCCCGCTGACTAGATTGACTCAGAAGAATGCCCCATTTCAGTGGTCTGACGAGTGTGAGGCGAGCTTTCAGAAGCTCAAGACTGCATTGACTTCGGCACCAGTTCTAGTATTGCCTTCTGGTTCGGGGATGTATACGGTGTATTGCGACGCTTCACGCGTTGGCTTGGGGTGTGTATTAATGCAGGAAGGGAGAGTTATTGCTTATGCTTCGCGCCAGCTGAAGGTTCATGAGAAGAATTACCCTGTGCACGATTTGGAGTTGGCGGCGATTGTCCATGCTCTTAAGATTTAGAGGAATTACTTATATGGGGTGTCTTGTGAGGTGTATACAGAACACCGCAACTTGCAACACTTGTTCAAACAGAGGGATCTTAATTTGAGGCAGCGTATGTGGCTTGAGTTACTAAAGGATTACGACATCACCATTCTCTATCATCTGGGCAAGGCGAATATAGTAGCAGATGCTTTGAGTAGAAAGGCGGAGAGTATGGGTAGCTTGGCTTACATTGCAGCAGAGGAGAGACCTCTAGCCTTGGACATTCAGTCCTTGGCCAATCGCTTGGTGAGATTAGAGCTTTCAAAGCCTCGTCGAGTTCTAGCTCATGTGGTTGCTCAATCTTCATTATTGGGGGATATCAAGGCTTGACAGTATGATGATCCGTGTTTGGCAGAACTATGGGAGACAGTGGTTCAGGGTGGTGCCAAGGAGGCTACTATTGGAGAGGATGGTGTTCTGAGACTTCAGGGTCAATTGTGTGTTCCTAATGTTGATGGCTTGAGGCAGAAGATTCTAGAGGAGGCACTGTTCATCCTGGTGCTACAAAGATGTATCGTGATCTGAAGCAGCATTTCTGGTGCAGACGGATAAATAGGGACATTGTGGAGTATGTGACTAGGTGTCTTAATTGCCAGCAGATTAAATATGATCACCAGAGGCCAGGAGGCCTACTTCAGCAGGTGCCTATTCCTGAGTGGAAGTGGGAGCGCATTACTATGGACTTCGTGGTTGGGTTGCCTCGGACGTTGCAGAAGGTTGACGCGGTTTTGATTATTGTGGATAGGTTGACCAAATTGGCGCATTTCATTCCGGTAGCTACTACTTATACTTCTGAGAGGCTAGCTCAGATCTACATTCGAGAGGTAGTCCAGTTGCACGGTGTACTGGTATCCATTATATCCGATCGAGGTCCTCAGTTCACCTCGCACTTCTAGAGAGCATTGTACATAGAGATGGGTACTCAGATTGATCTCAACACAACATTCCATCCACAGACTGATGGTCAGTCGGAGCGTACAGTCCAGATATTGGAGGACATGCTTAGAGCATGTGTGCTTGACTTTGGAGGCCAGTGGGACCAGTTCTTTCCCTTGGCATAGTTTGCTTACAATAATAGTTATCAGTCCAGCATCGAGATGGCTCCATTTGAGGCTTTATATGGTCGGCGATGTCGTTCTCCTATCAGGTGGTTTGAGCTTGGTGAGGCTAAGTTATATGGAGTAGACCTGTTGAGAGATGCTTTAGAGAAGGTGAAGTTAATTCAGGAGAGCTCCGCACAGCACAGTCCAGACAAAAGAGTTACGCGGATCAGAGGGCACGTGATGTGTCATTTATGGAGGGAGATAAGGTTCTGCTGAAGGTTTCGCCGATGAAGGGTATTATGAGATTCAGGAAGAAGGGCAAGCTGAGCCCGAGGTTCATAGGTCCTTTCGAGGTATTGAGGCGGGTTAGAAAGGTTGCTTATGAGCTTGACTTACCTCCCAGTTTATCGGGAGTCCATCCGGTATTCCACGTATCCATGCTCCAGAGGTACCACGCCGATTTCTCTCACGTTGTCGATTTCAATACTATTCGGCTGGATGAGAGATTGGGCTACTAGGAGGAGCCAATTGCTATTATTGACAAACAGGATCGCCAGTTGAGATCTAAGAGAGTTTCTGCCGTTAAGGTCCAATGGTGGGGCCAGCCAGCCGAGGAGGCGACCTGGGAGTCCGAGGAGGACATGCGGAGCAGATATCCACACTTATTCAGCACTCCAGGTACACTTCTATGTCCGTTCGAGGACGAACGTTTGTTTAAGAGGTGGAGATTGTGATAACCCAAACGGTCATCCCGTGTTAACCTAGCTAAATCTGCGTTTCCAGGCTCCAAAAGCGTCCGTTAATTCCACCTCGATATGCGTGCGCATCCTGAGCGTGTAGCCGGGAAGCTTCTATGTAAAAACTTGATGAAAAATTGGAATTATAATAATTAATTGACTAAAGTTGACTTTGGTCAATATTTTTGGTAAACAGATCCAGACTCGTGATTTGACGGTCCCGGAGGGTCCGTAAGAAAATATGGGACTTGGGCGTACGCCCGGAGTCAAATTTCGAGGTCCCAAGACCGAGAAATGAATTTGTAAAGAACATTATTTTCTGGAAAATATAAAGGTTTTTGAAAAGGATAATTAATGTGAAAACTGTGTTACTGGGCCCATATTATAGTTCCGGAGCCCGAAGAAGGTCAAATATGACTATTATGTGTTGCTTGTAAAATTTGGTGTCATTCCGAGTAGTATAGGTCGGTTCGGCGCATTGAAACCGAATTCAAGAACTTAGAAATTCTTAAGTTTGATCCTAGGGGTTTCGAGGGGTGATTTTGAGATTTAGCGGATTTTTGGGTGTTCCGAAGCCTCGAGCGAGTCCGTCATATGATTTAGGACTTGTTGGTATAATTGCACGGGGGCTCGGGTGGGCCCAGGGGCCTCCCAGACCCCAATCGGGGCCAAAAACCAGCAACTTCAGCTGCTGGTGCACCAAATCTGATGTGACCGCAGGTGCAGTTGCACAGATCGCAGGTGCGATACCGCTCCTGCGGTCATGCCATCGCAGGTGATACCCCCTTAAGGACCTGTCCAACCTTCGCAGGTGCGGGCCTCCACCCGCAGGCGCGACCTCGCAGGTGCGAGATTTGCCTGCAGAAACGGACCCGCTGGTGCGGGCCTTCCATCGCAGGTACGGTCCCTAGCCCTCTTGGCTTTTTTCCGCAGGTGCGACCATTTGGCCGTAGGTGCGGGACCGCAGGTGCGGTCCAATGGCCGCAGGTGCGAGAATCACTGAAGCAGTGATTCATTTAATATAGGGTCTCTTCTTCATTTCACAATTTTCTTTTCACTTGGGCGATTTTGAGAGTTTTTCAAGAGGGATTTCATCTAGAAACTAAGAGGTAAGTAATTCTCAATTATATGTTAGTTTATTACATCAAAACTTAGGTAGAATAACACCTAATTAGTGGAATCAAAAGGGGTTAGAGTGGAAACCTAGGGAAATTTCACCACTGTTTCACCATGAAATCTTATGGAATTTATATAAAAATTGATCCTTAGGCTATGGGTGAGTGTTTTCTTCGAAAATTTTCGGAATCCGAACATGTGGGCCCGGGGGTGTATTTTGGGATTTATTCAAGAATGATGAATTAGCCTAATTAGTAGTAGAATTTCATACTTTTGAGCATATGTTGATGTATTTAAATATTATTTGACTAGTTTCGAGTCCTTGGGCGACGAGTTTGGAGTTTCGGGCGCTTTCTTGACCCGAGGAGTAGGTTCTACGCGAGGTGAGTCTCCTTTCCAACCTTGTAAGAAGGAATTGTTCCCATAGGTAAATGTAAATGATTGAATTGTCCTTATTTGCGGGGGCTACGTACACACAAAGTGACGAGAGTCCGTGCGTAGCTACTACTCTGTTGTGTCGGGTAGAATATAGGATTTTCACAAGCATGCCTCTATGTGCCTTACCTGTACCTTTACATGTGTTCCTGGTTCCTTATTATCCTTTAAATTTACATGAAAATTTCGGAATCTAGGTGTAAGTATGAGTACTTGAATCCCTGAATTTAAGACTAATCCACGATAAACTCCTGAATTTCCTGATAATTCTGTGTATGTCTACGAGCACCCGTGTCGCATGTATAATTCGTGAGCGGGGTAGCCTTATATTTATGTCAACCGCGTCGCATGATCGATTCGCGAGCGGGGTAATAGATGCATCTATGGTTCGTGCCGCTCGACCCTCGGTAGTGCACATTTAAATTTCTGCGTCGCTTCAGCCGTACACCTCGGCATATTATATGCTATGTGCTTGATTGAGAGTCTTATTATTATTCTTACCAATTCAATTGTTCTGTGGAAAAGAAACTTGTGGTTTTTATTAAATATTGTTACTTGGCCCTTGCAGGTAGATCGTTATCTTTATATACTGATGCTCCATGTCTACTTGCTTTTCCATAAATGTTATTCTTGTCTAGATTCATTAAATCATATTATCGATAACGACCCTAGTGAGTAACACGTCTACCTCTCGTCACTACTTCTTCGAGTTTAGACGGGATACTCACTGGGTACATATTTGTTTATATGTACTCATGCTACACTTCTGTACTTAATTGTACAGGTTCTGAGGCTGTTGCACCTGGTCACTATTCCGGTGTCCGTCACTGAGAGATCCATCTGGATTAGACTACACGGTGAGCTGCTCTTCCTGGCGTTCCTCAGCAGCACTGTGAAGTTTCCATTATTGCTGGATATCCTGTCTACCCTTCCAGACAGTTGTACATCTGTTTTGCTTATTTTGTGTATTCCAANCAACTTGCTTCACTTCCTCACTTTTATTAAAGGACTTCTTAATTTAAAACTAGGCAAGTATTTGAACACCTCTTTAATTTAAGTAATTTCGTTAGCAACTAGTGTTGGCTTGCCTGACTTCGGTGTTGAGCGCCATCACGACCTGGATAGGAACCAGGGTCGTGACATGAAAGGCTGCTGAAATTTTTATCTTCAGCTCCTTTTTTTCCCTCATCTCCCAAGTGAGGAAAGTAACTCTTCTTTATATAGGAGTAGAAAGGACTTTGGCACAGATTTTTGTTTGACCAAAAATCTGTCCAAAATGATAACTTTTTTGGTAGAAAATCTGTCCAAAACCAAAAAATCTAACCAAGAAACAGTATTCTTTACCAATTGTGGATAAGTTTTTAGAGTATTATGCTCCAAATAGTCCAACAGTAAATCACAACAAAACATATACCCTACTGTAACGACTCGACCGGTCGTTTTGTATAAATTTCATAATTATTCCTGTTTTTACCTTGTTATAGGTTGGTTATACTGTTTATGATGTGTTAGAGTCGGTTGGCTCGGAATCAGAATGGTTGTAGTGAGAATTGTAACAACCCGACCGGTCATTTTGAGATCCAGCGCGTCGTTCAGCAGTTTGGAGTCATGAACAACTTCATTTCGGGTATTGTGACCTGTGTGTATTGTCAGAGTTGAAATTCAGGAGGTTTGGAGTTAAATTTAAAGGAAAATTCTCATTTCAGAAGCCTTAAGTTGAAGAAATTGAGTAAGACTGGAATCTTGAGTAAACGACCTCGGAATCAGGATCCGAAGGTTCCAGCAGGTTCATATGATGATTTCGTACTTGGGCGTATGTCCGGAACGGGTTTTGGATAACCCGGGAGCAGTTCAGCGCATATTGTGGAAAGTCAGTATTTTAAGGAAATTTCCTAAGTTTGACTTGAAGTACATTTCAATGATATTGATATCCGTTTGGGATTCCGAGTCTGGGAATAGCTCCGTATGGTGATTCAGGAGTTGGGGGCGCGATCGGAAGTGAATTCGGATATCCGGAAGTCAATTTAAGGTCATTTGGCTAAAGATAGAAAACTGAAGGTTTTTGAAGAATTCGACTGGAAATGGAAATTTTGATACCGGGGTCGAATTCGATTCCGGAAGTTGGAGCAGGTCCGTAATGTCAAATATGACTTGCTTGCAGAATTTGAGGTCAATCGGACGTGGTTTGATAGGTTTCGGCGTCGGATGTGAAAGTTAGAAATTTCAAAGTTCATAAAGTTGAATTCTTGCGCGATTCGTGTTTTCGGCGTTGTTTGATGTGATTTGAGGCCTCGACTAAGTCCATGATATGTTTCGAGACTTGTTGGTACGTTCGGACGAGGTCCCGAGGGGATCGGGTGAGTTTCGGGGTGGTTTCAGACCATTGCCATTTATAACTGCTGGTTTTTGGCTACAACAGTCTACGCGATCGTGGGGAATTGGTTGCGATCGCGGTGAGTAAAATGTGAGAAACGGGCCAGTGAATCGCGATCGCGAAAAGCCTTTCGCGATCGCGTAGAGTAACCCTTCTGCTGCACTGACCCGACTTCGGAGGCTCATATCTCACAGTCTATAAGGAATTGTGAGATGGAAATAAAAGTTGTATCCCTTTGTGTCTAGTTTCTAGAAAAGTAAACCATTCATGATTTGAATTTGTGTACAAAGAGATATGGCCGTTACACTACAGGGTGTCCGGGAAGTTTGAAGAAGAAGGTTGTGTTGCACATGGGCTGATTTTGACAGATTATATCTAAAATTCTATAAGGAATTGGAAGATGACCAACACATAAAAGTTGTATATCTTTGAGTCTAGTTTTCAGAACATATAACCATTTGTCATTTGGAGTTGTGTGCAAAAAGGTATGTCTATTCTACTGGAGGCGATCGCGAAGAGCAAATTTTGGGCTGAAATATTGTTCTCCGCGATCGCGATGAGTAAATACCTGGGCAATGTTGTTTTAAACCGGGATTTTGGTCATTTTCTTCATTTCTTCAAAGCCATGGGAGATTTTTGGAGAGCTTCAAGAGAGAAATTTCGTCATCTATGTTAAGGTAAGTTACTCCTACTCATTTCAAGTTAGATACAAGATTATTGCATGGATTAGAACATGGAAATTAGGGAAAATTTGGAAGAACCCTAGAATTTGGAAATTTGGATTTTAGCCACGAATTGAGCATGAATAATTGAGTAAAATGTGTAATTGAATTAGTAAAGCTTTGGGTAGGGATTTTCTTCAAGAATTTTCGAGGTCCGCGCATGTGGGCCTGAGGGCATTTTGGTCATTTCATTGAGCGGGGCTGAGGAACTTTGTGATTTGAATTGATTATGACTTATTGAGTATATTTTCATTGAATTATCGTTATTTGGATAGTTTGGGAGCGTTGCGCATCCATTTTAGTCGTCGTGGAGGCTTGGAGGCCGGTGATGGATCTTCGGAGCGTGGTGAGTCTCCTTTCTAACCTTGTAAGAGGGAAGTGTCCCCATAGGTGTTCTACATACTGTGTATAATTGTTTGTGGGGGTTACGTACGCACCAAGTGACGAGAGTCCGTACGTAGCAGCTATTATTGTTATGTCCGGGTAGTTAGGCTCCACATCATGCCTTGTGTTCTCCTTGTGATGAGCTGTATGTTATGAAGTCCTGCTATGTGTAGTTTTGCTCCTCTGAGATTTCGTGGAATTTAAAATAATATAAAAAGAATTGTTTTACGAAAATAAAATGAAAAGACTTGTTTTACGGAAAATAGCATGAAAAGAATTGTTTTATGAAAAATAATATAAAAAGAATTGTTTTACTGAAAATAAAATGAAAAGAATTGTTTTACGGAAAATAAAATGAAAAGGACTGTTTTACGGAAAATAAAATGAAGAGAATTGTTTTACGAAAAGTAACATTAAAGGAATTGTTTTACGAAAATTAAGATGAAAAGAATTGTTTTACAGAAAGTAAAATGAAATTGTGAAATATATGGGAGCGGGCCGTACGCCACGGCGGAATTGAAAAGAAATTGTGAAATATATGGGAGCGGGCCGTACACCACGATGGAATTAAAATGAAATTATGAAATATATGGGAGCGGGCCGTACGCCACAACAAAGTTGAAATGAAATTATGAAATTTATGGGAGCGGGCCGTACGCCACGTCAGAATTGAAATGAAATTATGAAATATATGGGAGCGGGCCGTACGCTACAACAGAATTGAAACGAAATTATGAAATTTATGGGAGCGGGCCGTACGCCACGGCAGAATTGAAAAGAAATTGTGAAATATATGGTAGCGGGCCGTACGCCACGGCGGATTTTAAATGAAATTGTGAAATATAAGGGAGCGGGCCGTACGCCACGACGAATTTGAAATGAAATTGTTAAATATAAGGGAGCGGACCGTACGCCACGGAGGATTCAAAATGAAATTGTGAAATATAAGGGAGCGGGCCGTACGCCATGGCGGATTCAAAGAATTTGTGATTTTTGTTTCATTCGGCGGTCTTACTCTTGAAAGTGCTTTATTGTTTAAGTTCAGTAGCTGTTTGGATTTCTATGCTCTTAGTATATGTACTTGTTGCTTATTTCCCTAACATGCCTACCATATTTCATCATATTTTATCATATGTTATTACTGCTGGACCCTAGTGAGTATCGAGTCGACCTCTCGTCACTACTTCTTCGAGGTTAGGCGGGATACTCACTGGGTACATATATGTATATGTACTCATGCTACACTTTCTGTGCATTTTGTTGCACAGGTACCTTCATAGTTCAGTGATTGGTTTGGAGACTTGCTCGGGCTGCATTCGTCCGGAGGTATTCCGCAGTTGACAAAGTCTCCTTCTTTCTATATCTTTACATTGTATCTCTATTCCTTTTGTCCCATTTATTTCTCGGACAAGAGTTGTATAATTGTATAAATTCTTAGAAACTGCTCATGTACTTGTGTCGCCGGGTTCTGGGGATGTGTTGAGTCTTGTCTTATTGAACTAAATGGAGTTCCTATCGTGTTTAATTTACAATAGTTTATTTATTTGATTATGAAAAGCAATAAAGGCAACGACTTCAAAATTGTTAAACAGGATGGTATTTCAACTGATCAAGGGGTTGGCTTGCCTGACAGTGGTGTCCGGCGCCATCACAACCCATAGGTTTTGGGTCGTGACAACGTGGTATCAGAGCTCTAGGTTCCCCTAGGTTTCACGAGTCATGAGCAAGTCTAGTAGAGTCTTGCGGATCGGTACGGAGACGTCTGTACTTATCTTCGAGAGGCTGCAGGGCTGTTAGGAGTACTTCCCTTCTTGATATCTTATCGTGCGATTTGATTCCATTAAGGCTTATGACTATGCTTCCTTCCTACTCAATCTTACGCGTCGCGAAGCGCTCGTTATGAATCGGGAATTTGAGGAGTTGTGATGATGTTACGGATACGGTGCGTGAAGTCTTCTGTGCGTAGTCATTTGGGGTTGTTGTTGTTGCCATGCAAGAAGAATATTATGTTTCTTCAGTTCAGTGGTTGTGTTTCTGAGAACCTTGAGGCTGTGCTCAGATTGTTATGGTGTTTTCGATTGGTTATGGCGCGATGTTGATATAAGGATTGAACGTTTGCCCATGTGTTGGGGTGATGAACGGTTTGAATGGAGGCCGCAATTGAGAAGCATGCAATGAAGGAAGTCATGTGAGAAGTGTCAGGTAGCGGCTAAGTCTCTAAACGCCCGGCGTCAGAGACGGACGTCGGGTAATTGCTTAAGCGAATGAGTCCAACTAAGTAGGAAGTGGTAGTATAGTGTACGAGTTCAGCGGTAAGGCGGTGGCCTGCCTTGAGGAGGAATTGCAGTAATTTGAGAAATTTTGCGGACAGGAAGTAGGTCCACAAGCTTAAACCGAAATGTTGGTTATTCGGCGGAAGGCTAGATGCAACAAAGATAAGATTATTAGGGATGGGGAAGGATGCGATATGGCAGGTGAATTTGAGGATAACGTGGCGCATTCAGTAGATGTCCCTGAGAAGCAGACGGACTGGTAAAGCTGGTGAATGAGAACATGCTTAGGATGGGGTGTTGATGTCATAGGGGGGTGTAACGCAGTATTGTTGAGCGGTGTCAGTTGCTGATTTCTGCAGGTGGGTTATTTCTAGGTATATGTTAGCAGGAATTTCTGGGAATAGGTTAGTGGGTATTCCTAGGTATAGGGTAGCAGGTATTTCTAGGAATAGGTTAGCAGGTATTTCTGGGCATAGGTTAGCGGGTATTTCTGGGTATAGGATAGCGGTGGTATGGTTAGTAGTTCTCTGTAAGGAATCATAACGACGATTCGTTAGGAGGCAGAATGGGCTAATGATGCTAGGGGTTATTTCTGGGTATTTGGGGAATGCTTAATTCGGAAGGGCTGATGGATTGGTTGAGCAAGACCAGGCTAGCAAAGGAGGAAGGATCCCAACATGGGTCTAGAGTGAGATAAAGGGTAGCTTCAGGCTAAGTGGGGGAGTCCCACCACCTGTAGTTGGACTGTAGGGTTGCGTCCTCATGGGATTGCAGAATTGCCGGTGTATCGGCAAGTTGTTACAACTAAGGGAAAGGAGTGAATCGGTAAGTGAGCATGACATATGATAAAAATGAGCAAATTGGTCCTATTGGACCAGGGTTAGGCTATGGAAGACTAAGAATTTGTGCTTAAGGCATAGGCAATTTGTAAGGATAGTGACTCAGTCACGTGCGTCATTGAAGAGCATGTTCATGTGCTAAAAGAGCCTTGGAGATGAATATATTCGGGGCTAGCCAGAGTGGGTGACTCTCAGCAGCGGTCC
>ML248482.1:687-32309 GCA_005239495.1 Nicotiana undulata | reverse complement strand
CCTAGTAGATAGCTTGAGGTTATGTTTATGGGTGTTCTCTGGTCGTTTTATGCTGAAATATGAAGAGAAAGCCGACCTAAGACACATATATATCTATTTTGGAAAAAGTCAAAGAGGTGCTAGCTTGGCACCCTAGGATTGGTCCATCTTCCGACGCTTATATCATTTTATCCCGATATCGTATGAACGAACGGTTAAGAGCGTTGGAAACTACATTCCAAGACCTTCAATTTGGTATATTATATGTCCCAATAAGACCTAATATAGCACATGAAATGTATTTCTCAAAAAGCTCTAGTGATCCACCTACTTGTCACTTATGATGTCTGCGCAGTCTCGCAAAATTGCAAATATCGCTCTACTCCTATGTTGTATTGATGAACGGTTTAATACGTTGGAAACTAGACTCATTGATATTCAATGTGGTAGGTAGATCATCCCTTAATTCCAAGTATATCGGGAGAAAATCTCAGTTACATTTGACCTAATGTTAAGCACATTATGAGTGTAACTTGTGAAGACCTTTGCCAACTTTTGTTCTACTACTTGCTTGGCTTCAAAACGTAAAACACAACTATCATACGATAAAAATTAACTCATAGTATAACCTCCATATCATGTAATGAACCATAGTCTCACCCTAAAGTACATGTTATAACATTCCAAACTCGTCGACTTTCGACGAAACTTATTTTCTTCAATTGGTTTAGCTTCTATGCTTTCCAACCCTCTTGGTACTCGTTATTCATGATCTTAAATATTTGTAACCTCCAACGTGACATGATTAACTTACTTTATATTCCATCAAATAGAATGTTATTTCTGAGCTTACATCAATTGACTTACGATGTACTCTCACGTACGAAAACATGGGGTGTAACATATACATGCTGAGAAACCCCTCTACATGGCTCGTAATATCCTCTTCACGAAAGGGTATTTGCAGAACGACCTCTTCTCCCGATCTGCACTCTCTCCTTACGGCCTCAAGATGTCTCTCCTCAATCGAACTCATATACCTTGAAGCGTGTTCTCGATGGCCAGGGACATCGGGGGGTTTCTCTATTCTAAAATCCTTCTGCAAGGTAAATCTCCTCGGAATAATCTCATTAAGCGCCGGTGGTTTGCCGCCAGCCGGACGGGAAGTGGAAGTAGAGGTTCTTACTTTATCAGGAACTGATTTGGATGTTTTAGCCATGATTTCTTTAGAATAAGAAGGAAGAGATGAAAACATGACGCAATTTTGAACTGATGTGGCGGAAGAACTGGTGGAAAAAGGTAAGTTTATAGAGGAAGATGGTTGCTGCAGAATGATAAAGTTTTTAATGAAGGGAGAGAAACAAGTATATATAAGAGAAAAACGGTGATTATTCATTGATGTTAATGGCCGGCCGGCTCTAACGAACAATTATGACTTTTTGGGAAGAGAACCGATGGGGCAATTCGGTCATTTCAACGGTTGCCTCATAAGAATAACGTCATTACACAAGGTTTTGAAGGGTCGAGAATTCAAATCATTTCTTATCCTTTCATTCTAAGAAACGCGGGGACTATCTGTATACGGTCGATATCAGGACGTTTCTAGCCCAAGATCGAGGGGCTAGATACCGGGGATCCCGATATAGAGGTCTCAATGGCATCCCAAGCCCGAGCTCGAGAAGCTCGAAGCAGCGTCTAAAGGTCGACCTCAATTAGGCGAACCTCGAGAGAGAGATCGAAGGCCCATTACATCCTACCTCGAAGCTGTGCAAAATCGATGACCGTCATGGAAAAACGGATAATTCCCAAGGACACGTGGTTAGGACTGATAAGATATGCAATAGATAGTACAAATTCGTAATAGGCCGTTATACACTTGTACCAATAGAATTTTGTAAAGGGAGCCCCAATCGACCTTCGGCTCATCCTTATTTGTCATACTGAGAAACCACTATCTCTGTGAATTTCGCTACCTCGTACTTTACTCCGATTTTTTTTCCACCGAGTATAGTACTAACGACCGTGAACAGTATTTTTGAGAACCAACAGAAAATGTGCTATGATACCAATTGTTACAAAAATAATCTCCACGTAAATAATATTCTCGGTATACGACTATAATAAATACGAATTACTAGTTATAATATCCAACGGTAATAATAAGAAAAACAAGGAGATCGAGAATACTACTTAAAAAAACCCTTCTGGATAAGGGAAAGAGTATGACCCGAGAGGAGCAACTGATTTCACTATAGAAAAGAATTTATAATTTGTGGTATTGAGTAAAATGCTCAAATACCACTATACACTCAAATAAAATAACTCTTTTTTTTAGTTTTCCAGCTCACTACAAGTACCGCTCAACTCTCTATATTTTTTCTCACATAATATCTTACTTCTTACTCTGTGCATTGCTTTTTTCCCCTCTGTTTTGTGTGTCTGACAACTGAAGGAGAACTTTCTTATTTATAAAGAAGAACCTCTCAAAGATGCCGACGGTGACATAGATAAGTAGTAAACTTAACCTGTCTTCCTTCTTTTTTTATTCTTCCTTGCGAGACAAATCTTAATCTATAAGCTTAGATTTGAATGGTATAACCTTTTCCATAGGAAAAACTCTTCCTTTTACATGAGAGTTTATGGGATGGATCCTACATTAATCATCAGCTAGCATTAGGAGTAGCAAACGGGCGGGTCGCGTCGAATGTGAATCCGCTTGAAATGGGTAATGAAAAATAGAAAAATTATCCAACATGAACCATATTTAATACGGATAAAAAATGGGTTAACCAGCGGATAATATGTGTAACCATATTATTCATAACTTCTTGAATATAATCACTTTTGGGAGAATTCCTAGTCTCCCAAATTTGAGAAACTCCCAATTTAAGGCCTTACAAATGTAAAAGTTAAACTCATTAGTTATCCATTGGTTAACCATTTTCGAAATGGATAATACGGTTCTTATCCATATTTGACTCGTTTTTAAAAAGTTCATTCTCTATTCATTTTTTAGTGAATAATATGAGTGATTAACTGTTTTCTTTTAACCATTTTGACACCACTAGCTAGCATACATCTCCAGCTTTGATTTCAATCTTTCATTTCATATGGCATTCTCGTATGCAATCTCTTACTCTATTGCTTCTGTATCAGCAACATTAAGCTTTTCTAACTAGGTTTCTCAACTAAGTTTTCATGGTCGATCACAAGAGCCGGCTTCATTTGTTTTTTTATTAAGATTAAGACGTATGAATCTAAATACATACGTATTAAGATTAAAACATTACAATATGAATACACATGTGAATATTAAGATGTGTATCAAGATATGAATAATAAATGATTAAGACTGTTTATTTTTTAACATCTGAATGTATGAAATTTATTGTTATTTGTAAATTAATAAACACAAAATTCAAATAAAATACTAATTAATCTAATATTCTATCAATAAAACATATATTTTTAAAATATGATAGTTAGTGGTGGTGCTTGTGAATGTCTACTAGAGGTCGGTGATTGGTGATAGTTTTGGTTGAAAGTGGTGATTCTAGCAGTAACTAGTGGTGAATGGTAGTGATAACGATTATGGTTGAGGATGATAGTGGTAGATGGTAATAATTAATAATGGTGGGTGGTGGTTGTGGTTGTGGTTGTGATTGAGGAAGGTGGTGGTACTTTATAATGGTTGCCAGTGCCGCCTATGATTGTTAATGGTGATGGGGTGGTTAGTTGTAGTAGTTGAGGTGGATGAGTTTGTGGTTGTGATTGAGAATGATAGTGGTGGGGGTAGTGGGAATGGTGGGTGGTGGTTGTCGATAATGGTGGCGGTTATGATTGAGTATGGTAGTGATGAGTGGTACGGTGGTAATTGATAATTATGAACAGTGACAATAATTAATAATGAATATGAATGATAGCGAGCTAATAAAATTAGGCCTTTGTTATCGATTTTATTTTCCTTGAAGGTTCAAAAATTGAAATCAACAGAAATATTAGAGGGTACTGTTTTAGTGGAAATGAATGATTTTAGGATAAAAAGGGAAGTCTATTAAGAGAAGAGACAAAACATTAATTACCAAATTAATCTAAGTCTTAAAGGTAGCATAAGAAAGAAATAGATGAGTAATTCCTAGGCATCCCATCATTTGGTTGTAGGCCTTTCCTTTCAGAGGTGTATGACTTGTCGAGATTCTAAGAAATATCTGGTCCTCAGCCAGATGATACAAGCACTTTCGAATTAGGTATGCGGGATCTAATTATTATGTTCTAGAAATATTAAAAAGAAAAAATATGAGTCAGACGACGTTTTAGCTTTAGCTTACCATTGTCGGTAGGAATATTATCATTTATATCTATTTATAAGAAGCTTATTATAAAAATTAGTTAATTATAAAATAATATTAATATTTTTTAAATTAGCCAATTAGCTATTTGTAATAAGAAAATATCAATTTTTGCTTTGTTTTGAGTGGTGTTATTAAAACAGATTGAGCATAACTTAAGAAGCGTGAATTTCAGTTTTGGGATGATTTAGTGACGTTTTGAGGTGGTTTGAATTGAAAATTCGAAGTAAAAACTGAACATGAAAAAAAAAAAATGTGTATCACACTGTGTATCATTTGTGTATCACATATGTATCATATTTGTACCAATTGTGTATCACATATGTATCATATTTGTACCAATAGTGTATCACATGTATATCCATGTATACCTGTGTGAGATACATGTGTGATACATGTTTGATACTCCCTCGTATGATTAACCTCAATTATGTTGTATTGGTTGTGTACTCTTGTACCTCTTGTTGGATGTGGGTCAAACCACTTGAATCTAAAGAGTTTCAATTTCTTATATGGTCAACTTGTATATTCTAATTCAATTATTTCTTTGAGCACACCATAATAATCAATATCTCCAACTTGGTTTCCATTACCTCCTTGAACCCACACCCCGCTGTTGTTGCTATGTTTATTTTTAGAGAAATCCTCTGTAAGAAACTTATAACCATTCACAACGTACTTAGACATTGTTGTGACCTGAAGCCCAGGTCCCCAAGATATATCTTTCAAAAATTGATTTACATCATTATTTGGATCATTTACCTACATATTAATTAAAAAAATCATAAGTTAGCGAAACTTTCAAACATTGTTTACCTACATAGTGTTAGAATATTATAAGGATAAACTTACAAATTGTTTGAACTATGTATTAAATCTCGTATATACAGCATCATGACCAAATTGACCCACGAAGTGACTGTGACACATCAAATATTTTTAGTAGTTGCATTGAGATGTAATCACAGTAAATTTTATATTTTGATAACTACTAAATCAATACTTACTTGAGAAATGATACAACTTCGGGACAATTTAGTAACACATGAGTGTAGTGTCACGACCCCAAATCCTAAACCGGCCAAGATGACGCCTATCGTGGAACTAGGCTAGCCAACAATCACATAATTACACATTTCTTTAATAAAAATTCTCAAAATCATTAATAACCAGCATAATAAGTATAGAAATTTCTCTAAGTCTTTAAGCAAGCATAATATAATCTAAAATCTAAACTATTCCCCAGAACTGGAGTCAACTGATCACGAGCATCTAAGAATATGACTAATACTACTAATGTCATGATACAGAGTCTCGAAAACACATACTAAATACTAATTGAAGGAAGGAAAATTGAGAAGTTGTGGACGCTGGACAGCTACCTCGAAATCCCAAAGCTGACGATGAACAATCTCAGATGGCTACTACTCAGAACCAGTACTTGAATCTGCACACAGAGATGTGGGGAGTAATGATGAGTACGCCAACTCAGTAGTAATGAAAATAAATCACAGTCTGAAGTATATGAAACACACATCACAAAACACCAATCCACAAAACAGTAAAACATCAAGCCTCAATACTGTATACATAATTTTGAAAATCAGTTTCCATAAAATCCTTTGAAACAAATATATTTTCCAATATTTATCAGTAAAACTCTCAGTAATATCAGTTTGAAAAATAAAGTGGATCATAGTCAAAGCTCAGTAAAATATCATCATAAAACTGCCCCTGGGGCCATAATCATCACTCGTAACAATTTCCCCCAGCACCTCACCATCACTCAGTATCAGTCCCGCAGGCAACCTCACTGTCACTCATGCCTCCCAATCACTCGTCACTCGCACTCAGTAGGTACCTGCGCTCACTGGGGGTGTGTACAGACTCCGGAGGGGCTCCTACAGCCCAAGCGCTATAATAAGCCACATCATGGCATAAATCACTTTCAGGCACTCGGCTTCTCTCATATCATAACATCCTCACAATATTGGCCCTCAGCCTCACTCATTATCATAACATCCTCACAATATTGGCTCGCGGCCTCACTCAGTCAGACACTCTCAACATGCCACTCAGGCCATAAATATATCGGGTTCTCGACCAAAAAACAGTGTTTCATTTTCAAGAAATAATATCAAAATACTCTGAGTGCCAAAACAATTATCAAGAAAAGACTGAGTGAAAATCATAACATATAAAGTGAGGAAAATAGTAAAAACCGCCCCTAAGGGGTAAACAGATCGGCACTAGGCCCCAAACATGGCTTACAGCCCAAAACATATCAAAATATATCAATACTATTAAGCATATGCTTTAAAATCGGTTTCGCAACTCAATAGTTGCCTAACAAGGAATATATTTCCAAAATTTCAATCTTTGCATTCCAAAATCCATGAGATGCAAGGTCCGGGGTTTCATACCCAACATCACAAAAATATTCCGGACACACTCCTAAGTCCCAAATCACCTAACGAAGCTATCCGAGCCATAAAATCCGCATTCCGAGGTAATTTACCAACAAGTCAACTCTCAGTTGACTTTTTCAACTATAAGGCTATTTTTTAGGACTAAGTGACTAAATTCTCATTATAACCATTCCGATTCCGAGCCTACAAACTCTAACACATCAAGAACAGTTTAACCAAGCTATGACAAGGCAATAACAGTAAATATAATGCAGATTCTACGTAACGACCGACCGGGTCGTTACGTGTAGCTGACTTGTACTCCATATCACTCAAACTTCTCTTTCTAACATCCTTAGAACATCGGCCTGGTTGATTGAATATGGACATAGGCGGATATAATGGATCATTCACACATTCGACTGTGTTCCTATTGGTCCTATTCCTAGCACATGTCACCTTATTCTCAAAATAATAAGAGCAAAAATGAGAAGTTTCCTTTGCAAGATAAGCTTCGCATATAGATCCTTCAATCATATTCCTCTGCTAAACAAATTGTTTGCATTTGCCAATTGTCCTACATAATTTCATGTTCTTATATATATATATATATATATATATATACATACATACATGAAGCGCTAGTAACACAGGGTCGGGCTATTTTAGGGATTGGTACACTTGTAAATTGATTCATCGACTTATAACCTACTCAGATGCATCGTTGAATATTAAAAACAAAACGTCTTGACCTATATATATAACACGTTTCGTTGTACAATTTTAACTACATATATAGCATGTTAGAGTATATTTTAGTAAATTCATCTCTTGTATTACAAAAGTGTTAACGGATTACATTTATATTATTTAGATAGTAAATATAAAAGTGATTTTTAATTTTGACCAATGGTGACCTGAAAAGAGACCAACTTTGGTCGCTAATTATCCAGAAATTAAAATTAACTACCAAAGTTAGTCACTAGATTTAAATCAGATTTATTTATATTTTATATAATATTTAAAATAATAATATAATTGTTAAACGTTAGAACTGGGTCCCAGATTAGCGACCAAAGTTGGTCTCTAACTGCTTCCCCTTTCATAACCGACCAACTTTGGTCGCTAAATTTAAATTATATTTATTTATATTTTATAAATTTTTTTTAAATAATAATATAATTATTAAAATTTTATAACTGAGTCTCACATTAGCGATTAAAGTTGGTCGCTAATTTCAATATTTCTTTGACCAAGTAAGTCTGACCAGTCCGGTCAATATTGACCATATTATCGACCAAAAAGCGACCAACCTTGGTCGGTAATGTATTTAAAATAATTATGTAATAATTTTCTCCAATTTAGCGATCAACTTTGGTCGCTTTTTTTGACAGATCAACTTTGATCGCAAAATGCTGATCACTTTTTTCGGATTTCTAGTAGTGGTTAAAATTTAATGAATTTATTAACCCAAATATATTGAAGTTGTGAATTCGATGGTTTAACCAATAAAAAAGTCGAAAAGTAATTTAGTAGTTTAATGATATGTAGTTTTCTAGGTTATGGCCCTTGTCTTGATGAATTCTCTAAACATAGTTTTTCTACAATCGTAATTCCTTCTTTCAATTTCACAAATGAAATAAAAGAAAATCAATGCACGCCTATGAATATATACAACTTAAAAGTTACAAACATTTTTTTCTTCTGTAAAAATAGATACAGTCAAACTAGTAGCGGATTCAAATTTTTTATTAAGGGTGTCAAAATATAAATTATTAGATATATTGAAAAGTTAAATGGAGTCAACGGATACTAAATATACGTAAAATAAAAAAAATTATCTAGCAAATAGTGTAATTTTTTAGCGAAAGGGTGTCGCTTGATACCCCTTGCTTCCATGTGGCTCCGTCACTGAATCAAATTATTCTATAATAGCCTCGTTAGTTTTGAATATTTTTGGATAATATAATAAAATATTTTTATAAAAATATATATTATAATATAACATGAAAATTAATTTTGATTTTTTTTTGATTATATAGGAATAACTTTTACGAGTCTGACCGTAATATGATCATGGAGGGAAAAAAAAAAGGAATAACAAGTGATGGAGATTTCGAGAGAAATTGAGACATAAGCTGAAATTTGAGAAGGTGGTAGCCGCCATCGTTTGTTTTCAAACCTAAATTTCATACAAAAAAAAGGAAAAAAGAGTCCTCTCTGGATCCACCGAATTTAAAAAGTTATTAATGTCCCACGTCGTTGTACGTGGGATCGCAGATTAAAAAGGAAAAATGTAGAACCACATATAGTTATCAACATCAGTTGATAATAACATTGACTGTCAACTTTTTATCATTACTCATGTCGATAGTAGTGGCAAATTTTGAATTTTGTGTAGGTGGGTTTAATCTTAAAGTAGTATATAATTTTAGTCGTGAAATAATAATTGTCAAGTGAGTTTAAATAAATATTTATATAAAATTTATACAATTTTAATCTTAATTTATACATATACACAATATTATTTTTTAATGAAACGGGTTCAATTAAACCCGCTAGCCACCACTCGGATCCGCCACTGATCGATATCTTGACTAAGGCAACAGAGCTGGACATATAATAATATGAGAATTTTTTCTTTTAGTAGTTTCCCGCCCAGTGTTAGGCAACCGTATTGGAGCTCGATTTTATCCGAACACGGGCCGCGTAGGACTCATTCGGGGAGAAGCGCTCCCTACCAAAGATTTTTCCATACCAAGGTTCAAACTCAAAATTCTAGTTAAAGGAAGAACAGTCTCATCCACTGCACTATATTTTTTAGGAGAATATGAGAAAATTATTAAATAGGAGTACTTAAGGCATAAAAGCTGTACTATTTTAATCCTTAATATATATTCCTCAACACAAATAACTTTTTTTTATATTAACAATCATGTCGCTTGTATGCCCTCGACTAATTTAACCGAGTACATATTATTTCTTATTTATACCAAATAATTTTATCTACTAAAACTAAAATAGATGAAAAGAGAATAACGTAGAGTTCCACTCCATAACATAAATAACATTCCAACAATATAATCAAGCTGTACAAATTTCGCACTATATTCGTTCTTCTTGTAGGAGTATACTTTCACATTCTCTTCGTGGCTCTTCTTTAGCCACTACCAACTTAGAATTTTGTCATATTTGTTCCTTTCATGACGTCTATTAGTTTCTTCTTTAAACCTTGTTATTTTTTACGGTTATAACAACATCATAAATAACAATCATTTAGTATAATAATTAAATTTTTCTCAAAATTTGATTTTTTAAGTTATATTTTACGTCTCTATAACATCTTTTTACCTATAACAATAACAATCATATTAATTTACAGAAGAATGCTCTTTCTAAAATTACCCCTCTATAATAGTTATACTATATAGAATTATTTTAAAAAACTAATAGTAATTCTAAAAATATTGCACATGATATCTTTTTCATTAAACAAAATTTCTTGCATAAGATTAAAGATTTAAAGATTTGCACATGATATCTTTTTCATTGGACAAATTCAAAAAATACTTAAACAAAAGATTTAACTGCTAAGCTCTTAGATGGTCTTCAAGGGAAAGCTAACAGATAAGAATCTTTCTGCTAAAAATTTTGACAAGCACCACTTCAAGTTTCAATCATTATATGGCTAGTAAGAGAATGAAAATATACGAAACAAGCTACAATTACATAGTTCATCCATCAATCTTGAACAAAATTTATTTTTTTCGGTAGCTTTAAGCCTTTAACATGTGTGCCTTAGAGTTTAAATCTTTATTACGTTTAGTTAGGAATTTATTAATAAAATATTAGTTTTCTTCAATATTTAACTAGTGAAATTGTCACGACCCGAAATTCGTCTAACGTTGAACCCGCTAGACAAGCCACTTGATAAATTTACTATTTTCTTTATTTACAGCATATAAAGGAAAATAATAAGCATGCACAATTAATTAAGGATGCGGAAGCTAGGAACTTATCAGCTTAATGTAATAATCATTACGTAGTTACATACAAAATCCCCCAGAACTGGTGTCACGAATCTCACGGAGGATCTAAGATTTCTACAACAATAGTCTGAAATGAACAAGTACAACTATCTGGAAATACAATAAGACGGAAAGGGAAAGATAGATGGTGACGCCAAGGCCCACGAACGTCTGCGGGACTACCTCGATGTCGCTTATGTAGACTGAAGGATACTCCCTCTATCAGTGTCCACTGGGTCCGGCTGCGAAAGAAGTGCATGTGTAGCATCAGTACAACCGACCCCATGTACTGGTAAGTGCCGAGCCTAACCTCGTCGAAGTAGTGACGAGGCTAGACACGACAACGACAAATCACCTGTACAGTTCTACAATATATAACAGGGAAATAACAGGAAATAAGCAATTAAGTACGAAAAGACATGGGACAAATAATGGGGAAGGCAAGAGAAAACAATAATGAATAACTGAGCAAGACAACAATATAGAAGAGTAAAAGTCAACAGGAAGTAACAACACAAACAAATATGTACACGGCATCACCCTTTGTGCTTTACTCTCGTCTGTACCAAAACAAGTACACGACATCACCCTTCGTGCTTTTACTCTCGTCCTCACAATGCAATGAATGATATGAATACACGGCATCACCCTTCGTGCTTTTACTCTCGTCCTCACAATGCAATAAATAAAATAAAAGGGCACGACATGTTCCTTCGTGCTTTTAAATGTAAAAATCATGGCCTGGCATCACCCTTCGTGATTTTACTCTCTTCCTCACAATGCAATGAATGATATGAATACACGGCATCACCCTTCGTGCTTTACACTCTTCCTCACCCAATCAACAACAAACAACAACTTGGGAAGAAAATCAACAGTAGTAAGTACAATTCATAACCACCCGAAAATAACAACCAAAAATAACAACCAAAAATAATACTGCCCGGCAAGGGACTCAGCTATAACCAATCTCATACGAGTATATAACTTAATAAAATCAATCCACAATTGAAACAACTTATCACAAATCCTTAATCAAGTATTCTCAGCAATTGAACAACTTCCGAAATGAATCTACTTCATAACACAATGAATATCGAAGCAATAACATGTAATACACCCAAAACCGACTCATGTGCATGCTTGACAAACATGTACTCGTCACCTCACCTATACATTGAACATGATAAAAACAAGTAGCACATACGACTCAACACCTAATCCCTCAAGCTAAAGTTAGGCCAAACACTTACCTCGGCTCCAAGAGTGCCAATCAATCCTCTAACACCGCTTTTCCTCTCGAACTCGACTCCGAAACGATCGTATCTAGATATAATTGACTAAATAACATCAATAATTACTCAACAATTCAATTCCAAAGCCTAATTATAGATTTTTCAACATTCTTCCAAAAATTATAAAATTCGACCCCAGGCCCGCTTGGTCAAAAACACGAGGTTCGAACCAAAACCCAATCACCCATTCCCCCACGAGCCCGAATATACAATTTGTTTTTAAATCCGACCCCAAAACGAGGTCAAATTCCCAAAAATTTAAAAAGCCCTAACCCAACCAAAAATCCCAATTTCTACCCTTTAATCACATGTTTTTAGGCCTAGAATCTATTAATTGTTGATGAAAATTAAAGAAAAATAAAGTTAAGAGCACTTACCTATGAAGCTATGGTGGAAGAGCTCTTCAAAATCGCCTATGGGGTGTGGGGAGAAGGAGGGTTGTGAAAATAGGGAGAAAATCCCGTAACTATTCTGTTTTGGGGTTTTAAAAATCACTGAACATAAATACCCTATGCGTTCGCGACCACCTAGCCGCGTTCGCACAGGGTTAACTTGTCTGGCCCATCGTTCGCGTGTTGAGGGCCACGTTCGCACATGGTTACTGCCCCAGCCCCCAGGTCCCCCTAAAAGCCTATGCGTTCGCACCCCTTACCCCCGCGTTCGCACAACTTTAGCTGAAGTACCCTCCGCGTTCGCTTCCTATGTGGTGCGTTCGTATAGAGCAACATTGACCCTGACCCCCAGACCCCACTTTTACCCTGTACGTTTGCACTCCATGAGTGTGTTCGCATAGGGCAAAATAACTGGACACCAGCAACAACTATTACACCAGAAATTTCCTAAGTATTTGCACTCCGACACCTACCCGAAACTCACCTGAGCCCTCGGGGCTCAAAACCAAATATGCACACAACCTCAAAAATATCCTACGGACTTATTCGAGTAATCAAAACACCAAAATAATATCATAAAACATCGAATTAAACCTCAAATGCTATAAAAATTCTCAAGACTTCATAACTTTCAAATTTTTAGTCCGAATCACCTCAAACTGAGTCCGTTTCTTACCAAATTTCACAAACAACTCATGTAACACATATTGAACTTGTTCCGGGCTCCGGAACCATAATACGGGCCCGGTAACACAGGTTTCACATCAAAGTTCATTTTCAAAAGTCTTTATATTTTTCAGAAAATACTTTTCTTTAAAAATTCATTTCTCGGACTTAGGACCTCGGAATTCGATTCCGTGCATACGCCCAAGTCCCATATTTTCCTACGGATCCTCCGGGACCGTCAAATCACGGGTCCGGGTCCGTTTACCAAAAATGTTGACCAAAGTCAACTTTATTCGATTAATTGTTGTAAATTCAACATTTTATTAATTTTCCACATAAAGGCTTCCCGGCTACGTGCCCGGGTTGCGCACACACATCGAGGTGAGATAAACGGAGGTTTTCAGGGCCTTGGAATGCATATTTAGCTAAAATTACACGGGATGCATGGCCTTTTGGGTCATCACAGAAATATACATATTTTTTGAGATTTTAAATATGAATAATTTTTTTATCTTTTATATGTAATATTATAAAAGTAAAAGTAATTGATTTTTGGATAATTTTTATCTATAACAACCAAAAAAAGACTATTATAGGTGTAAAACACTCATTTATAAAAACAAAAAAATATCAGAACAAACAAGGGTGTTATAGAGAGGGTTAACTAGATAGCCAACTTTACTTACTAAAAACTGGTATTTTGCAGTGGAGGAGTTAGCTTGAACAAATTGAGTTAAACTAAATGCCCTTCTTTAAATAATTATACTGCACAAATAGGAAAACACGATTTTTTATATACAGAATTTCGAACATAATTTTTTAATTCAGAAAATATACGTGAAATTTCAATTTTATAAGCAAGTTACATCTTAAAGTATAAAATTATATGTAACGATATATTATCACTCCGCAGAAATGGTGTAAATTAATGTGAAATGCTTTAAAATAAAACAAAAAGTCACGTAAAAAGGGACAGATCACAGAAGAATAGTCTACATCCATCGAACCACAATAGAAAGGCAAAATCTAATTTGGTTATATAATTAATTATTCCACGTCATTTTCTCCTTCGCCTACCTCATTGATCACGTCATTATATTTCACTCAAAAACCTATATATAGGGATCGTAGCATTTTCACTTTGGTATCATTTTCTTCTATTCAATCTACTATTATTAAATAAATTTTATTTTACATAGAAATATATATCGACTTATTAAAAATGGCAAAATCATATGAAAATGAGCACCCAATTAAGGCATTTGGATGGGCAGCTAGAGACATATCTGGTGTTCTTTCTCCTTTCAATTTTTCAAGAAGGTGTGCAATTTTAGATTCTTATATTAAAAAAACTTCCTCATGATTTTTTTTTGTAATTTTGATGATAGTTACTGAAATGTGGGAGTTTTTGTATTAAATGGATGCAGGTTGACTGGTGAAAAAGATGTGCAATTTAAAGTAATGTATTGTGGAATTTGCCATTCTGATCTTCATCAACTCAAGAATGAATGGGGTAATAGCAAATATCCCATTGTACCTGGGTAAGATTTGATTTTTCATTCTTTTTTTTGGGTCAAATGACATGTAATAAAAAATGACTGCGCGGTGCACTAAGCTATCGTTATGCGGGGTCCGGGAAAGGACCGGACTACAAGGATCTGGTACACAGCTTTATCATGCATTTCTGCTAGAGGCTGTTTCAGATGACACGTAAATTCCATGTTTGAAGTATTAGGTTAAAATTTAACAGAACATGTATAGTCTATAGAATCTATATAATCATAAGTGTCACTAATTTCAAATATTAATATTACAGGCATGAGGTTGTTGGTGTTGTAACTGAGGTTGGTAGCAAGGTGGAGAAGTTTAAGGTTGGAGATAAAGTAGGTGTTGGATGCATGGTAGGATCATGTCGCAAATGTGAGAACTGTGACAATGATCTCGAGAATTACTGCGCTCGTCAGATCCCTACTTATAACGGCTATAACACAGACGGGACCCTTACATTCGGAGGTTACTCCGATATCATGGTTTCTGATGAGCACTTTGTAGTTCATTGGCCTGAGAATTTGCCAATGGAAGCTGCTCCGTTGTTATGTGCTGGAATCACAACATATAGTCCATTGAAATATTTTGGACTTGATAAGCCTGGAATGCACATTGGTGTCGTTGGTCTTGGTGGTCTTGGTCATATGGCTGTGAAATTCGCAAAGGCATTCGGAACAAAAGTGACTGTTATTAGTACATCTATTAGTAAAAAGCAAGAAGCGATTGAACGTTTGGGTGCAGACGCTTTCTTGATCAGCCGCGATACTGAGCAGATGCAGGTGAATATAACTTGGACATTCCTAATTTGTATAATATTGTTAAGAGTTTATATTTCGTGCATTCAAATCGTGTAAAGAATTTACACTATCATGTCAAATTGACCTACAATAGTAGTTCTCATATATGGTAAATTGGAAAATAGATCAATAACCTTTTTATAATTAAATTGTACTGATAGTATTGTTAGTGTATATAACTTAAACTCTATTGTGTAAACAGAATAACGGAGGCTAACCTTTCGTTTATTCATGATTAGGCTGCAATGAGCACATTGGATGGGATTATAGACACTGTTTCTGCAGTTCACCCTATTCTTCCATTGCTTAGTTTATTGAAATCTCATGGTAAGCTTGTTATGGTTGGTGCACCAGAAAAACCAGTGGAGTTGCCAGTGTTTCCTCTGCTTTTGGGTAAGCATATAATTTCACTAGTTCTGTCCATATATAGCTTTTTTATGCGCTAAAAGACAGCCTGGTGCACGAAACATCCTGCATTTACACAGGGTTAGGGGAAGGGCTAAGGGTTACACTTCAAGGCGGTGTAATGTAGACAGCCTACCCTGATACAAGCATCAGTGGCTGATTGCATGGCTCGAACCCGTGACCTATAGGTCACACGACGAAGACAGTATTGTTTTGAATTAAAAATGCTCAGACTAAAGTATATATAATGTGAAAAACAGGAAGGAAGCTAGTGGCTGGAAGTTGCATAGGAGGGATGAAAGAGACTCAAGAGATGGTAGATTTCGCGGCAAAGCATAACATTACACCAGATATTGAAGTTGTGCCAATGGACTATGTGAATACAGCTTTGGATCGTCTTTTGAAATCGGATGTGAAGTATCGTTTTGTGCTTGACATTGGAAACACATTGAGAGGCTGAGAGCAGCTAATTGAGAGTTGAGTTACAAAAATGGATCCCGAAACCGAAATAGTACTGTCTGTTATTAGGATTCTTTAAATTTTAGTCTATTGCTAGTTTTCTGCTAGTTTTGCGACTGAGACGTAGTTATTATTGTATTATCAGTTTTGTACTAATGCTTTGAGCAAAAGAAAAGTATCCCTGCTTTGTATGGAGAGAAAAAAAAATGTCCTGTTTTATATACTAATGATACAGATTTTCTATTAGCTAGCTCCTTATGGTTCAAACTTTGAAGGATTAAATATAAGACAGTTGGGCACGGGTGATAGTTTTAGTGAGACATAAGTCTAAGCCAATTCGATTTAATCGAGTATTAAAATCATTTCTTCATTAATCAATATAACTCTTCATTGTCAACTCTATTCCCCAATTAGGTGTAGCGTCTCGAAGTACACTCTTATCTCCTATATATATATATATATATATATATATATATATATATATATATATATATATATATATATATATATATATGGTCACCCAACTTGTCAGAATATCCTATCAAAGTTATATTTGTTTAGTTTGGATAACGAAGTCACCCAACTATTAATTTTTTACTTAGGAAATAAAGAATGCATGTTTGGCATGCCATGTCAATATTTTGCAAATGATAAAACTCATTTAACTCATGTCTCTTTTATGGTTTAACTTCAATACCACACAAGAGGGGTGATTTGTGTGATGTTCAATTTTTCGCGTGCACTGGTTATAAAAGGATCTGGTTCTTCTAAGTGTTTTCTAATCTACTGATGTTAAAATAGTAAATTTGAAAAGTAAATAATACAAGTATTTTTACGTGGGCCCAGTTCAAAGGTGAAAAAATCACGACCTACTCACTAGGATTTTTTCCAACACTTTAATAAATCACTGAGCCAAAACAACATTTACAAAACTCTTTGTAAACCTAAAGATTAACTCCCCGTTGTGGAAACCAGCCTCTAATTGTTGCCACAACTTCAAGTTAACTCTAACTTGAAAAGTACCATTTAGAATGGCCTCTAGATAAGCTCAAAGATACAATTTGAAAATCACCTACTACAATTGAACTAGAATAAAAGACATACACTTGGAACTGATTCTTCTATCTGGTTCATGTAGCTTCAGGTTCGCACACTTGAATAACACAAGAATTGCTTGAAAATGTCTTGCTATTTTGCTCTCAACTCACGTTTAACTTCTGCTTTTGTGCGTACCTGTAGAATGAGTATATCCAGCAATATATAAAGTTAGTAGATGAAGAAACAACTAGAGTTCTATTGCTACTCTTCCTTGGCGGAAGAGTTCTACTTGTTCTCAACTTCTAACTCCTTCCTTATCTTGGATAGTGTTCTCTTAGAGTAAGGAGTCCTTCTCCTTATCAATTATGCAACATTTCCAATCAGGAGATATCAGATATACCAAGCTAAGCTTATCTCCTTCACATGCATCACATGTGCTCGAATCTGCCCATATTTGTGTACACAGGGGATGGATTTGGTTCATGCCTGAGCTTCCTTTGTCAATCCCTTTGTCAATCTTCAAAACAAAACTTCACGGCCAACACTCTTATACATATTTAACATAAAAAAATTAGTTTAATTTTTAAATAACAAATTTTAGCTTTAACAAAATAAATTCATACATATACCTATACTACTAATAGGAGGGTTGTTTGCAATGTGGTTAATCGAAATGGACATTTAAGAAAAGGAGGGAAATTAGGACAAAACTAATAGTAAGAATTAGGAAAAATAATATTGTATAGCTGATGTAAAAATAATAGTAGAAACACACACACACACATATATATACACACACATTATGTATGTTATATACAAAAATACGCACACACACATCATGTATTCGTCGAACGAGTAGATTAAACCTATCGATTTTTGAAATCATTTTTCTACTTTGAAACCATTACTATTATTATAACTATAATATAGAAATCCGTTTTGTTTTCAATCTAAATTAAGCTAAAAGTCCCATTAATCATCTACTAGTTTGAATTGACCAAGCAAAAATATCATTCTTTTAGATCAAAACTAAGCCTTCGTAATACGAAATTTTGAGAATGGCCTATCAATCATTGGTTGACCTTCCCTTGAACCAGTCACAGAGCTCGTAACTAAGTTGTTTAGGTTCTGGAATTTCATCTCTAGTTGGGGGTTTCGATTCGAAAAATTGTGGTGCATGTTCATCTCTCTCGACCTGTTCATGTTCAAGGGAGGATGATCAAGGGGACCCAGATTTTCTATCTCTTCTTTGTGGCGGGAGCTTTCGTATCAAGAGTGTGTTGGGTAGGCCAAGGAAGATGGATTGGATCGAGAGGTGGTGTATGGTAAGAGGACTAACAATAAGGGGGAAGCGCATCGATCAAAACTTTGGTTTAGGGTTCACTTGGTTTAAACGAAAGAAGAGATCTTTCTAGCGATTCAGTTCCTAGAGGGTTCCAAACCGACTTCCAATATGAGAGCGAGATAAGCAAGCCTAAATCCGTCCAATGGAAAAGCGACACTTGGTACGATCAATATCTGAACAAGACCTTGACTTTGAAGCTAGATGATGGGTGGGACCCCCTCTCCCGCACGATTTGATCTTTCTCTCATTTGTCGAGTCGAGCTATCACCCTGATTGAAATAGATATACACAGACCCTCTATACACTTATTCGCTATCAGATGTAAATAGTTTTTAGTGCGGGCCAAAGTGATAATACCCTTAAGAATTAGGACAAATCAATAAGAATTGTAATATAAATTTTAATTGCAATTGAAAAATAAAATTTTAAAGTTGAATTTAAATAACTAAATACTCAAAAACAGATATTAACAATAAGATCCATTGACTAGATATTCCCATAAAATCTACTACTACTACTATATATATATATATATATATATATATATATATATAAACAAATATGCAATCATAACCAAAAGACATGTCAAATGGATGTTCTTTATTCTTTTAGTCAAAGAAATAGATGGGTGACTTTGTTGTCCCAACTGAAACAAAAGTAGCTTTCGAATTGTATTTCACTATCTAAGGAATTAACTCAGAAAATTGACATTGGGCGATAACATATAATAGGAATTTAGAAATTTTTTAACCTTAGATTACATTTGAGAATTCCAAATAAAAAAAATAAAAAATTGGCATTCTATAGTCAAATACACCAAAAAAATGGGGGGAAAAAAACTTCCCTATTTGTTTCTCTCCCATTAACTCCCTCTCTACTTCTCTTTATTGTCTCCCCTTGTGTCTCCCCATGCATATTTTTTCTTCTCTCTCACGGTTGAAGAGTTTTAGCCTTTTTGAATTTGTTTAAGCAAACTGCTCAATCTAATGCTTATTTCCCAATTTTGAGATACTTAACATTCGACTGAAACGAACAAGATAGCACTTTCTTTCTTTTTTTAATCTTTTTTTTTAAAATTAAAAATAATGTTGATTTCCCAGTTTTGGGATCCTTAAGTAAAGGAACGTGGCAGCACTTTCCTCTCTTTTTTTTTCTTTTCTTAAATTTAAAAATTTGTTCTAATTTATATCTTGTACATTAATGTATCTTTATCATATAAATTTGTGTTATACAAAAGAAATTATTTATTATTCACTGAGAAATACAAAGAAGGAAAAAAATATAATATACATTTTAATATAAAAAGAAGAAAATTAATTTTTGATATACATTTATGTAACGACATGGCCGGTCGTTTTGAGAGTTGTAGTCCCGTTCCCCATTTACTGTATTTTGTACGTTATAGTTGTTATGTGACTTGCCAGGGTAGTCGGTTCAGGTCCGGAGGGGTTCAGAATGAAATGAGACACTTAGTCTCAAAGTTGAAATGGTAGACCAGATGTTGACTTATGAGTAAACGACTTTGGAATGAACTTTTGATGGTTTTGTTAGCTCTATTGGTTGATTTTGGATTTTTGGAAAGTTTGACCGGGAGTAGACTTTTTGATATCGGAGTCGGATTCCGATTTCAGAAGTTGGAGTAGATCCGTAATGTCAAATGAGAGCTGTGTGCAAAGTTTGGGGCCATCCGAACGTGATTTGATAGGTTTTGGCGTCGTTTGTTGTAGTTGAAACTCCTTAGTTTCAATAGGCTTGAATTGAGGTGCAATTCGTGTTTTTGATATCATGTGATATGATTGGGCCCGACTAAATTCGTATGATATTTTAGGACTTGTGGTATGTTTGGTTGAGGTCCCGGGGGCCTTGGGTTGATTCTGAATGGTTAACGGATCAAAAGTTAAATTTGAGACGTAACTAAAGGTGGAGTCTGCCGCTGTAAACGCACCTGCGAGCTCGTAGGTGCAGGTTGTGTTGCGCAGATGCAAGTTTAGAGAGGAGTGTGCAGGTGGTCGCAGGTGCGAGGGAATTACCGCACCTGCGTGACCGCAGATACGGTGATGGGAGCGCAGAAGTGGAAATGGAGCTGGGGGTTGGGTCCGAAGAAGTGGCTTGGTGGCTCGCAGAAGCGAGTTCGCATGAGCGGATTCATGGGCCGCATGAGCAGAGGAAACCATAGAAGGGAAAGTTTGGTTGCTTCTGCGACGCCGCATAAGCGGTTAAGTATCCGCATAAGCGGAAAGGCTGGGCGGAATGTTTAAATTAAAGGGTTCGCGATTTTTCTTCATTTGAACATTTCAAGCTAGGGATTGGGCGGCTCTTGAGAGGATTTTCGAGGGGTTCCTTGAGGTAAGTCCCTTGTGCTGATTTTTAATCAATAATTTTGTTTCTCCATTGATTCCCACCTAGATTGTGTAGTTTTGAGGTGTAAATTGAGAGTTTGAGGCTAGGGATTTGGAAAGTTTAATTTGGTACGGATTTTAATAAATTTGGTATGGTTGGACTCGTGGTTGAATGGTCTTTTGAGTTTTGTGACTTTTATCGGATATCGAGACGTGGGTTTGAGGGCCGCCTTATGAACCGAATTTTGACTTTTGATTAATAGCCTAGTATTTCCTTATGTAATTGATTCCTTCAGCTCGTGTTGATTATTTCGCATTGTTTGTGGCAAGATTCAAGGCATTCAGAGGCCGTTTCGTGAGGCAATGGAGTGTTGGAGTAGAGATTTGCTCAGATTGAGGTAAGTAACAGTTCTAAATCTAGGTATGAGGGTATGATACCCCGTATTATGTGTCATGTGTTTGGTTTTTGAGGTGACGCACATGCTAGATGACAGACGTGTGGGCATGCACCGTAGGAATTGTGACTTGGTCATTTCCATGGAACTGTGTAGTTGAATAATCTGTTGTTCCGTCTATTCTCCATGTATTAGAGAAATTGAACTGCAAATCATGTTAGAAATTAGTAGAGCACGTGTTGACACTATAAAGACCCACAAATGTCGTGCACATGATGAATTATCTGCTAACTTGCGGTTTTGTACTCAGTCACAGTTTTATTTGCATATCATATCTCAGCCTCTATTGTTCCTTGTTGATACATTATATCATTTCTGTTTGGGATGATTTTCATGATTACTGAGACCCCAAGAGACTGGAGAGGTTGATGACTGAGTGAGGCCAGTGGCCGGATTGTGAGGATATTTATGGGATCGGGTTTCACGCCGAAGCATGTTTCATTGATTTATGCTATGATTGGCTTGTTATAGTGTTTGGGCTAAAGAAGCCCCTCCAGAGTCCGTACACACCACTAGCGAGCGCAGGTACCTACTGAGTGTGAGTGTCAAAAACTAGGTAATTGAGAAGAATGAGTGACTATGAGGAATGAGTGATTGTGAGGTTGGAGTGAATAGAAGGACTGAGTGGCTGTTTCTCGGAGATGATGCATTTGACTTTCATTTATGTTGCACTCCAGCTGTCATATATTATCGTCCCTTAATTTCTGAGAGATATTATATTATGTTTCACTTATCTTGACATGGATTAACTTGTGGCCTAAATTGTCGAACATGAAAGCATGCTGACTTTCCTATGTTGAAATTATTGTAGTTGAACTAAAATTGTGAAGCTCGTCACTACTTTAAGTCCTTTATTTAGTCTTGTTACTCTACACCTTGCACTTCATGTGCAAATCCAGGTGTTTTCGGACACAGTGGGTGTTGATTCCTTTGCACAGTTGATCGTTGGGAGATTTCAAGGTAGCTTCCCGACATTTCACGAACCTTGTCTCTCCTTCCCTATGTTTCCGCTTTATGTATTTAGTAGACTATTATAGACAGTACTCCTAGATTTGTAATGTTTAGAGGCTCACATACTCAGTGACACCCCGATGTTGGGAATATCTATACTGGTTTTGACTTTCTATCTATTTTGAGAGTTTTATTGATTAAAACATGCGTTATTCTTAGTTTTCATTTAAAAATATGGAAATTTGAAGTGTCGGCTTGCCTAGTACCACGTTAGGCGCCATCACGACTGACTAAGTTTTGGGTCTTGACAAGCTGGTATCAGAGTCTAGGTTACATAGTCGAACCCTTAGGAAACTTCATATTCTTGTAGTGCAGATTTGTTGAGTCCATTAACTGAACTTCTGTATTCTATTCTCTAACAGATGGTGAGGACACGTGCTACCGGTCAAAACAAACAGCCACCAGTACCACCAGCTAGGGCCGCGAGAGGCCTAGGTCGCGGTAGGGACAGTGGTGCAGCTCGTACAACAGCTAGAGCAGCACCTGTAGATCCACCGATCTCTCCAACTCAGGAGGAGGTTCCAGATGCGGTTGAGCCAGTGAGGCCATATCAGGCACTTGATGTGCTCATTGTGATTACAGGCCTTCAAGAGGCTTTGGCTTAGATTCTGACTGTGTGCACTAGCCTTGTTCAGGCGGCCTCAGTTCCAACCGCAACAACTAGTTCTCACGTCGGGGGAGGTACTCAGACTCCCGCCGCCCTTACTCCAGATCAGGTGATGCAGGGACTTCAGACACCGAAGGTACTACCAGCCCAGCCGCTTGCAGTTGCTCAGGCCCAAGTGGTCCCTGTTATGACTGATGATGAGCAGAGGAGACTTGAGAGATTTGGGAGGCTTAAGCCTCGATCATTTAGCGGGGCTGAGTTAGAGGATGCTCATGGCTTCTTGGATAAGTGCCAATGTATTATTCGCACGACTAGTATTCTGGAGACCAGTGGGTCTCGTTCACTACTTTTCAGTTCACTAGGGATGCCTTCAGATGGTGGGGGATTATGAGAGACGCCGGACGGTTGGGGCAGCACCACTTTCATGGAAGGAGTTCTCCGTTCTCTTCTTGGAGAAGTTTGTACCGCAGTCTCGCAGAGAGGAGTTGCATAGACAGTTTGAGCAACTACGTCGGGAGGGTATGTCTGTGACGAAGTACAAGATGAGGTTTTTTGAGTTGGCTCGTCATGCAGTTTGATTGGTTCCCACTGATAGGGAGATGATTATGAGGTTCATTGATGGCCACACATATCAGCTACAATTGCTTATGACTCAGGAGAGGGTATATGGTGCTACTTTCGATGAGGTGGTTGATGTTGCTCAAAAGATAGAGATAGTCCGTAGTCAGAAGCATGGGGACAGTGAGGCCAAGAGGCCTCATGGATCGGGTGGTTTCAGCGGTGTTCCTTCTAAGGGTCAGTTCTACTACAGCAGGGGATGTCCTTATAGGCACTCTCAGACGGCTTGTCCAGCTCACCGTAGTGCATCATCCAACCATGGTTCATAGAGTTCTCATCGAGGTCTGTCATCTCTCACTGCCCTTCCATATTAGAGTTCGTCTCGTGCTCCATCGATTCAGGGTTCATCTGTGACAGGTCCTTCTAGCAGTTATCCTAGTGCTCGAGGCTCCCTTCAGTCCCCACCACCAACATTGGGAAGTTGCTTTGAGTGTGGGGAGTTTGGGAATATGTGGAGGTAGTGTCCTCGTCGTCCGGGAGGTCCAGTGCAGCAGAGGAGTCAAGCTGTGACTTCAACACCAGTTACTTCACCACCCGCCCAGCCAGCTTGGGGTGGGGCTCAGTCAGCTCGAGGTCGCCCAAGAAGGGGAGGCCAATCAGGTGGCGGTCATGCCCGATTCTATATTATTCCTGCCAAACTAGATGTTTTTGCTTCAGATGCAGTAATCACAGGTATTGTCTCAGTATTCCACAGGGATGCTTCTGTATTATTTCACCCTAGTTCCACTTATTCGTATGTATCATAAAAAATTTCTCATTATCTAGATATGCCCCTTGAGTTCCTAGTTTCATCTGTTCATGTATCTACGCCAGTGGGTAATACAATTATTGGTGGCCATGTATATCGGTCGTGTGTAGTGACTATTAGGGGATTGGAGACTATAGTTGATCTCTTGTTGCTTAGTATGGTTGATTTCGACGTGATCTTGGGTACATATTGGTTGTCTCCATGTCATGCTATGCTTGATTGTCATGTTAAGATCGTGACGTGATGCCGAGGTGCCAAGGATTGAGTGGAAAGTTTCTTTAGACTATGTTCCCAACAGAGTGATTTCATATTTGAAGGCCCAATGGATGGTTGGGAAGGGTTGTTTATCTTATTTGGATTTTGTGAGGGATGTTGGTGCTGATACTCCTACTATTGATTTTGTTCCAGTGGTTCAAAATTTTTCGGATGTGTTTCCTGCAGACATGCGGGGCATGCCGCCCGACAGGGATATTGACTTTGGTATTGACTTGGTGCCGGGCGTTCAGCCCATTTCTATTCCTCCGTATCATATGGCGCCAACTGAGTTAAAAGAGTTGAAGGAGCAGCTTCAGGAACTTCTTGATAAGGGGTTTATTAGGCCTAGTGTGTCGCCTGGGGGTGCACCGGTTCTGTTTGTGAAGAAGAGGGATGGTATTATGCGGATATGCATTGATTACAAGCAGTTGAACAAAGTCACAATCAGGAATAATTTTTTGTGCATTGATGATCTATTTGAACAGCTTCAGGAAGCGACGGTATTCTCTAAGATTGACTTGAGGTTTGGGTATCACCAGTTGAAGAATCGGGACTCGAATATTCTAAATACAGCATTTAGGACCCGTTATGGTCATTATGAGTTTCTTGTGATGTCTTTGGGCTGACCAATGCCTCAACAACATTTTTGCATCTGATGAACAGTGTATTTCAGCCTTAGCTTGACTCGTTTGTCATAGTATTCATTGATGATATCCTGGTGTACTCTCGTAGCCAGGAGTGTGTTACAGCGGTTGGGGGGAGAAACTTTATGCCACATTCTCCAAATGTGAGTTGTGGCTTAGTTTAGTGGCATTCTCGGGGCACGTGGTGTCTAGTGAGGGGATTTAGGTGGATCCAAGGAAGATAGAGGCGGTTAACAGCTGGATCAGAGCGTCCTCAACTACTGAGATTCAAAGCTTTCTCGGCTTGGCCGGTTATTATCGTCGTTTCGTGGAGGGTTTCTCGTCAATTGCATCGCCTTTTACCAAAATGGCCTAGAAGGGTGCTCCTTTCATAAGCTCAAGACAGCCTTGACCACAACTCCAGTTCTAGTTTTGCCTTCAACTTCAGGCTTTTATACAGTGTATTGTGATGTTTTTCGGATCGGTATTGGGTGTGTCTTGATGCACGAAGATAAAGTAATTTCTTATGCTTCGCTCTAGCTAAAGCCTCATGAGAAGAACTACCATGTTCATGATTTGGAGTTGGATGTCGTAGTTCATGCATTGAAGATTTGGAGGCATTATCTCTGCGGTGTGTCTTGTGATGTATTTATAGATCATTGGTGCCTCCAACACTTGTTCAAACATAAGGATCTAAATTTGAAGCAGCGGATATGGTTGGAGCTACTAAAGGACTATGATAGCACTATTCTATATCATCTCGGGAAGGCCAATGTGATGGTCGATGCATTGAGTAGAAAGTCAGTGAGTATGGGTAGCTTGTATTCATTCCTGTTGGTGAGAGACCTCTTGCAGTTGATGTTCAGTCCTTGGCCAACCAGTTTGTGAGATATATTTTGGATCCTAGTCGGGTTCTAGCTTGTGTGGTTTCTCAATCTTCCTTATATGATCGCATCAGAGAGCGCCAATATGATGATCCCCATTTGCTTGGCCTTAAGGAAACGGTTCAGCACAGTGAACCAGAGATGTTACTATTGGGGATGATGGGGTAGTGAGGGTGCAGGGTCGGATTTGTGTGCCTAATGTAGATGTTGTCCATGGCGAGTTTGAGAAGAGATCGAGGTACGCATAAGAAGTACTGGGGAGAGGTGATTAGATAGGACATGGCACTGCTTCAGCTTACTGAGGACATGCCCTTGATAGGAGGGTGTGGAGGTCGAGGATTAAGGTAGAAGGTTAGTGGGTAGTTATTAGTTGCTCACCAATAGTCTTAGTAGCACGCATGTCGCTTCATATTCTTAGATTTTTATTACGTTATGTGGTTTTGTTCGCCTTAGGTATTGTATCCCTTGTTGCTAGTATTTGGTGCTACTTATCCTTTATCCCTCCCTTTTTCTTTTCTCTTCCCTCTTTCTTCCTTTCTTGCTATGCACTTATTCTTATTACCCTTCCTGAGTCGAGGATCTATTGGAAACAGCCTCTCAACCTGTTAGGTAGGGGTAAGGCCTGCGTACAGACTATCCTCGCCAGATCCCACCTGGTGGGAACATCTTTTATATGCATATTATTTGATGTTATACATTTGGATATATAAAAATAATACAATTATTTTTGTACTATAAACTTGGATATAAAGACAACAATAAACGATGGGCAACTATATTTATAATTTCATATTTTAGATCTACAAAGAATTAGGAAAATAAAGTTTTGATATACACAAAAAAGGAAAATAAAGTCACGATATACATTTTGACATATGCATTATTGTTGATATATATATTTTATTGACAATGTGGTATCAATATGTATAACTAGGATTTTCTTCTGCTACTTATGAAGGTACATTGTTACACCGTGCCATTTTCCCTATCTTCTAACTTCTAAGTCATTTTGTTTGGTTCGACATGAAATTTTGAGAATAGAAGAATCTATTTTTGCACTTATCATTTTTTTTTATTATAACCATGTGGTTTTAGCCATGCATAACATTTTATGGATATATTAACATATATTAAGGGAATTATAAGAAGTTTAAAATTAGAAGAAAAAAAATTACCCATGGAGTATCTGACAAGGAGACCCTTTGTCCCCTTATCTCTTTGTTTTAGCCATGGAGTATCTGACAAGATTGATGAAGACTTTGAAGAATAGACCAGATTTTAATTTTCATCCAAGATGTGAGAAGCTCAATATAGTGCAGTTAAGTTTTGCAGATGACCTCTTGCTCTTCTGTAGAGGTGACCTTATATCTACACAGATGCTATATGACTGTTTTCAACAATTCTCTAATTCATCAGGACTGATTGCAAACCAAGGGAAGAGCTCTATATACTTTGGTGGAGTATCAGTGCAAGTGCAACAACAAATTCTGAACAGTTTGGGTTTCTCTATGGGATCTTTACCTTTCAGATACCTTGGTGTGCCATTAAGTGTTAAAAGATTGTCAGTGATCAGTGTCAACCTCTGCTAGACAAAATACTAGCAAAAGTGCAACACTGGACAACAAGGTTCTTATCATATGCAGGTCGTTTGCAACTGATAAAAAGTGTGATGCTATTTATTCAATCTTTCTGGTCACAGGTTTTTCCTCTACCAAAAAAGATCCCGATGAAGATTGAAAGTATATGCAAAAGGTTTATGTGGACAGGGGAGACTGATGGAAGCAAGAAGGATCTGGTTGCATGAAAGCAATTATGCTGGCCTAAAACTGCAGGAGGTCTGAACATAACAGATATAGTCATTTGGAATAAAGAAGCAGTTCTGAAGCACCTCTCGAATCTATGCAACAAATGGATCGACTGTGGATCAAGTGGATGCATACTTATTATATAAAGCAGGGTGTGTACTATGCGAAGAAGCCGATGAAGATCATGACCATCTGTTTTTTGAATGCAAATACTCAGCAACCGTATGGGAAAAGGTATTGCAATGGGCCGGAATAGGAAGGGAAGCCAAGAAATGGTACGAATAAGTAAACTGGGCCATCAAATATACAGTAGGAAGAAGAGTATCAGCAGCTATATATAGAATGATGATAGCAGGCGATGTATACTACATATGGCAGGAAAGGAATTAGAGAAATTTTCGAAATCAAAAAAGGAGAGCTGAGGACTTGGTAAGACTGATAATCCAAGATATCCATTGTCGGGGTTCTATGAGGATTAGTTTGGTGAAGAAGCTACATTCATTAAACTTCTATCCGTAGATTGTTTTGTTGTTATTGTTTAGATGATGTAGTGTATATAGTTGGGGTTGCATGTCCAACTATATAAGATAGAGATGGGTTTTGTTTGATTAGCGCATGTACTATTTTTCCCAGGTAATAAAAGTTTAAGTTACCAAAAAAAATTTGTAAAAAAATAGTGAGACAGTTTTTATCTAGTTGAGTAAATAAAAAAAGGGCCATATAAAATGAAACAGGTGCTAAACTATCTTACTGATATCTAGTCTGGTAGGAAGTACCTGGATATGCACAAAAATATGTGCAGAAGCGTAGTATGAGCACACTATAACGGTATCCAATAAGTGCCAAGTCTAACCTCAGTAGAGTAGTGACGAGGTCAGGTCAGGCCATACTTGAAATAATTAATAGGAAATAAGGCAGAAGATATAATAGTATAATGAAATGACTGAGAAGTGAACAACGAAAGTTTACAGAAAGATAACAACACAACAAATAGAGGTAACCAACATGGGCACTCCCGAGGTACCACCTCGTAGTCCCAAAAAGTAAATATGCTACAGCAGGGGAAGCTCCCGAGGTATCGCCTCATAGTCCCAAACATAAATATGCAACAGTAGGGGGAGCTCCTGAGGAAACGCCTCGTAGCCCCAAAAGTAAATATGTGACAGGTGGTACTTTCGAGAGAACGTTTCGTAGTCCCAAAAGTAAATGTGCAACTAAGGCAAATCAATTAAGGAATGAACAACGAATTTATAGCAAAAACTCTTATAATTAAAGACTTAATTCAAATCAACGAAGCAGGTAAATCAGCTAGGAATGTTGCACAGATTGCAAGTAAGAGTTAAGACACGTAGGCATGCGATATTAGACTAATATGATAGCTACACATACTAAGGCAAATCAGTTAAGGAATAAAAAGGAGACTACTCAGCAAGAATCGAAATTTAAACCTGTATCCCGTGTACGCACTCATCACCTCGCGTACACAACACTCATATATCACAAAATGTTACAACGGTATCAAATCCTAATGTTTCTCCCCCTCCCCCCTACAGGGTTAGACAAGCCACTTACCTCAAATCTCGCTCAGTCAGTCAAGTATTATGTCTTTCCCTCAATTTTCCAACTCCGATCGGCTCGAATCTAGCCAAAATAATTTCATAATATAAACATAACTACAAGAAACTAATGAAAGTACGACTTTAGCAAAGAAATGAAAATTCGGCCCAAAAAGTCAATCGGGGACCACGTCTCAAAACTCGACAAAAGTTACGAAATATGAGCGCACATTCAGTCACGAGTCCAACAATACCAATTTTACCATGTTCCGACGTCAACTAAACCTTCAGCGCCTCAAATCTTATTTTCAAATCCCTAGGTCCGAATCTTCGAATTTCACCTCAAAAACATGTAATCTTGTCAAAATAATTGATGATAATTCAATATTATTGACTAACAACGGTCACATGTATTTTCTCTGAAAATCGCCCCAAAACCATGTTGGAAATGTCCAAAAATGCCAAAATCCTGCAACCCTTCTGTTTTTATTTTGCCCAGGCCTTTTCGCATCTGCGGCTCACTCGTAGATGCGAGAACTTCAACGCTTCTGCGGCTCAGGTGCTTCTGTGGACATCAACCCACTTCTGCAGTCCAATACCCTCTTTAGCCCAGGCCGCATCTGCAACCATTTTGTCGCTTCTGCAGTCGCACTTCTACGAGCTTTTGTCCGCTTTTGCGGACCACAGGCTTCTGCGGTACTAGGCTCGCTTTCCGCAGGTGTGATTGCATCAGCAGGCAGCAAACTTCCAGCTTTGTTCTAAGTCCAAATTTGATTTGTCAACCATCTGAAACTGACTCGAGGCCTCCGAGACCTCAACCAAATACACCAAAAAGTCCTAAAACATCATACGAACTTAGTTGAAGCCTCAAATCACATCAAACAACGCTAAAAACACGAATCATACCCCTATTCAAGCTTAATAAAACTAAGAAATTCTAACTTCTACATTCGATGCTTAAACCTACCAAATCAAGTCTGTTGACTTCAAATTCTGCACACAAGTCACAAATGACATAACGGACCTATGAAAATTTTCAGAATCAGATTTCGACCCTGATATCAAAGAGTCAACTCCCCGATAAAACTTCCAATCTTAAACTTCTTATTTTCACCATTTCAAGCCTAATTTAACTACGAACTTCCAAATAATTTTCCGGACAACTCCTGAGTCCAAAATCACCATATGGAGCTATTCGAATCATCAAAACTCTATCCCGGGTTCGTTTACATATAAGTCAACATACGGTCAACTATTTCAACTTAAGCTTTAAATCGTGGAACTAAGTGTTCCAATTCATTCGAAAACCTCACAGGACCTGAACCAATTACCTCGGCAAGTCACATAACATGTGTAAAGCACGAATTGAGCAGTAAAAGGGGAAACGAGGTTGTAATACTCAAAACGAACGGCCGAGTCGTTACATCTGAACAACTACGTATTTATAGGCATTTGGGTGCAAGGACGTTGTAGGCATGCAAAATTTATTGAATTTAAATTCAATAAAATAATTTGGACTATATTTTAAATTCAAGATATATTGGTCCAAATAAATATTATGGGCTAATATAATTGAATTAATTATAAAAGTCCAGTATATATGGATTAAATAAATAAGTCTTAATCCATTGGGCTAGTCCATTTAGTTGGGCTACAAATGACGAGCCCACTTCATTAGGCCCAATATGCCATCTTCCTAGAGGCCCAGTGCCACGTGGCAAATGACGCGGCACGCCAAGTCAAACGGAAGATCCAATAGGATCATGCCACATGTCAAAATGACACGGCATGCCAAGTCAAATTAAAGGACCAATGAAACTGCGCCACGTGTGCAAGTGACATGTTCTGGCCAATCAAATGCGGCCATGTCACACTTCAATTTGATTGGTCGGAAAGAGTTTGCTCTTATCACAACTCTTCCCTCCTACAACTATAAATAGGGGTCTTCATAACTCAGAAAAGACCACCAGAAGTTATAACAAGAAGCAAGAGAGAGCTCGTGGATCAAACGC
>ML248481.1:0-35376 GCA_005239495.1 Nicotiana undulata | reverse complement strand
TGGCACCACCCTGAACCACTGTCTCCCGTAGTTCTGCCAAACACGGATCATCATACTATCGAGTCTTGATATCCCCCACTAATGAAGACTGAGCAACCACATAAGCTAGAACTCGACGAGGCTCTGAAAGATCTAATCTCACCAAGCAATTTGCCAAGGACTGAATGTCCAAGGCTAGAGGTCTGTCCCCAGCTGCAATATAAGCCAAGCTACCCATACTCTCCGCCTTCCTACTCAAAGCATCTGCTACCACATTCGCCTTGCCCGGATGATAAAGAATGGTGATGTCATAATCCTTTAGTAACTCAAGCCACCTGCGCTGCCTCAAATTTAGATCCCTCTGCTTGAACAAGTGCTGCAAGCTGCGGTGGTCTATATAAGCCTCACAAGACACCCCATAGAAGTAATGCCTCCAAATCTTAAGAGCATGAACAATCGCCGCCAACTCCAAATCGTGTACAGGGTAATTCTTCTCCTGAACCTTCAGCTGGTGCGAAGCATAAGCAGTAACTCTCCCTTCCTGCATCAATACGCACCCCAAGCCAACGCGTGAAGCATCGCAATACACCGTCTACATCCCCGAACCGAAAGGAAATACTAGAACTGGTGCCGAAGTCAATGCCGTCTTGAGCTTCTGAAAGCTCGCCTCACATTCGTCAGACCACCGAAATGGAGCATTCTTCTGAGTCAATCTAGTCAATGGGGCTGCAATGGATGAAAAGCCCTCCATAAATCGCCGGTAGTAGCCTGCTAGACCCAAGAAACTCCTGATCTCTGTCGCTGAATTAGGATGTGGCCAACTCTGAGCTGCCTCAATCTTCTTAGGATCAACCTTGATACCCTCTCCAGATACCACATGCCCCAAGAATGCCACGGAATCCAACCAAAACTCACACTTGGAGAACTTAGTATATAGCTTCTGTTCTCGCAAGGTCTGGAGCACAACTCTCAAATGTTGCTCGTGCTCTCCCAGGCTACGTGAGTAAATCAAAATGTCATCAATGAAGACGATGACAAAGGAATTTATATACGGCCTGAACACCCGGTTCATCAAGTCCATAAATGCTGGTGGGGCATTAGTCAAGCCAAAGGACATCACCAAGAACTCATAGTGACCATATCTCGTACGAAAAGCAGTCTTCGGGACATTTGAGGCCCAAATCTTCAACTGATGATAGCCTGATCTCAAGTCAATTTTGGAAAATACCCTGGCACCCTGTAACTGATCAAACAAATCATCGATGTGCGGCAATGGATACTTGTTCTTAATAGTTACCTTGTTCAACTGGAGGTAATCAATACACATCCGCATAGACCCATCTTTCTTCTTTACAAATAGAACTGGAGCACCCCACGGCGACACACTCGGTCTGATAAACCCCTTAGTCAACAAATCCTCAAGCTGCTCCTTCAACTCCTTCAACTCTTTCGGAGCCATTCGGTACAGGGGAATAGAAATAGGCTGAGTGCCTGGAGCTACATCAATACAAAAATCGATATCTCGATCCGGAGGTATGCCTAGAAGGTCTGAAGGAAAGACATCTGCAAACTCTCGAACAACTCGCACTGAATCAATCGTCGGAAATCGGCGGTGGTGTCCCGCACATAAGCAAGATATGCCAAACAACCCTTCTCGACCATATATCGAGACTTCATGAAGGAAATAACTCTACTGGCTGCACTAACTCAGGAACCTCTCCATTCCAGCCTAGGCAACTGGGGCATGGCTAAAGTAACTGTCTTGTCATGGCAATCCAAGATGGCATGATGAGGAGATAGCCAATCCATGCCCAGGATAATCTCAAAATCAACCATGTCGAGCAATAGAAGGTCCGCTCTAGTCTTGTATCCACAGAATTACCACACAAGACCAATAAACCCGATCTACCACTAGAGAATCACCCACGTGAGTGGATACATATATATGAGAAGCCAAGGACTCACGAGGAACATCCAGAAAACAAGCAAATAAGGCTGACACATATGAATAAGTAGATCCTGGATCAAATAGCACTGATGCCTCCCTACCACATACTGAAATACTACCTGTGATCACGGCGTCTGAGGACACTGCATCTGCTCGGGCCAGAATATCATAAAATCTAGCTAGAGTACCTGAAGATTGACTTCCACTGGACTGAATAGGAGCTAGCTGAGCTCCCCCTGACTGGCCTCCACCTCTAGGATGACCTCTACCAGCCTGTCCTCCACCTCTTGGTGGACGGGGCGCTGATGCTAAGTATGTAGGTTGATAACTCTGTTGAACAGCCTTACCCCGAAGTCTGGGACAAGTCCTCCTCATGTGGCCTGAATCCCCACACTCATAGCATCTCACTGGAGGCATGACCTGCTACCCTGAAGAAGAAGAACCCTGTATAGCCGGGGGACGGTGAGAAACCTCTAGCATAGCACTGAAGTAGGGACTGGGAGAACCCTGATGACCTGAATACCCGCCGGAGGAACCCTGAATGGATGGTGGGCAGTAAGAACTCTCCGGCATGGAACTGAAGTAAGGCCTCACTGGAGCACCACAGGGAGGTGGTGGAGAAGCTGAATATGGAGGCCTGCTAGGCTGGCCTCTGCTGAACTGACCCCTGCCCCGGCCTGGGGCACCTCTGAAATCTCCTGAAAATCTAACTCTCTTGTCCTGCTGACCCTTCTCCCTGCCCCTCGATCGGTAACCTCAATCTGACGAGCTATCTCAACCACAAGCTGATAGGGAGTACCCATCTCCACCTCTCAGGCTATGTTGGGCCTAATATGCGAGTGCAACCCAACTACGAATCTCCGCATATGTAGGAAGAATCATGAGGGCATGATGGGACAACTGTGAAAACCTAGCCTCGTAATCTGTTACCGTCATCTGCCCCTGCTCCAGCTGCTCAAACTGATACCGCAGCTCTTCCCTCTCGGAGGGTGGAATATACCTGTCCAAGAAAAGCTGAGTGAATTGCTCACATGAGAGAGGAAGGGAACCTCCTAGCCTACCTAGGATAAATTACTGCCACCATCTGCGGGCCCTTCCCTCTAGCTGAAAAGTAGTGAAATCAACTCCGTGGGACTCCAAAATCCTCATGTTGTGTAGTCTGTTCCTGCACCTATCAATAAAGTCCTAAGCATCCTCGCCCCTCTCACCTCCGAAGACAGGAAGGTGAAATCGAGTCCATCTATCAAGTAACTTTTGCGGATCACCGTCCGCGGCTGGTCTAAGCTCAGGTGCTACTGCAGGCTGTGTTCCACTCGGGGGAAGAGTACCTGGAGTCTGATATACTGTCGCTGCATGACCTGCGGCTAAACTCCCCCCCCCCCCCCCCTTATTAACATCCAAATGTGTTTAAGAAACAGCAGCGAAGCTTGGCTCTGGTGTAATANGCCCCCCCCCCCCCCCCGGCCTGAGATGTGGCAGGATCTGCTGCAAATAAACCAGCCTGGCTCATAGTGTCTATGAACCGTATCATACGGCCCATGACCTCCTGGAAGCCTGGTGAAGTCATGAAATCCATCGAAGCTGGATCTGCTGGGGGCACCTCACCCTGCTCCTCAGGGATATGATCCTCTAGGGGTGCTAATGGAGTAACTTTGGGACGCCCCCGTCCCCTACCTTGGGTCGGTGCCCTCCCCCGGTCTCTGCCACGGCCTCGGACTACGGGGGTAGCGGCATCTCCCGGTCCTGGAATATCAGTTGCACGAGTCCTCACCATCTGTGAGAGAATAGAAGAGTGAGATTTAGTAAGACAATCGACTGCACGATAGAATAAGAATAAAGAGAGGTTTCCTAACACCATGTAGCCTCCCGAAGATAAATACAGACGTCTTCGTATCGATCCGTAAGACTCTACTAGGTTTGCATATGACTTGTGAGACCTACGTGAACCTAGAGATCTGATACCATGTTGTCACGACCCAAATTCCTATTCATGTCGTGATGGCACCCAACACCGGAGTCAGGCAGGACAACACTAGTTTGCTAATGAAATTACTTAAATTAATGAGATGTTCAAATACTTGTCCAGTTTTAATTTAAGAAGTCCTTTAATGAAAGTGAGGAAGTGAGGCAAATTAATTTAAAGTAACTCAAAAAAAATTTGCCAGCATAAACAGAGTAGCATAATACTAGCGAATCAACTACGTGTGCCAAGACCTAGTGTCACAAGTCCACAGGGGACTAGTTGAATATACAAAATAAACAAAATAGATGTACAACTGTCTGGAAGGGTAGACAGAATATCCAACAATAATGGAAACTCCACAGTGCTGCTGAGGAACGCCAGGAAGAGCATCTCACCGTGTAATCTAATCCAGATAGTACTCTCAGTGACAGATACCGGAATAGTGACCAGGTGCAACAGCCTCAGAACCTGTACAATTAAGTACAGAAGTGTAGCATGAGTACATATAAGCAAATATGTACCCAGTGAGTATCTCGTCTAAACTCGAAGAAGTAGTGACGAGAGGAAGACGTGATACTTACTAGGGTCATTAATCAATAATATGAATAAATAAGGCTAGACAGGAAAAGTAGTCATGAAAATCACTAAGGCATGAAGTATAAATTATATAAAACTGCAATTTATTCTCATGAGTCAAATAGTAATTACCACAAAAGTCTCAAGTTCCCCTTACACGTGGGGTAATTTATTTAATAATAACAAGACTCTCAGTCAAATACATAGCACATAATATGCCGAAGCGTACGGCCGAAGCGACGCGAAAATAAATGTGCACTGCCGAGGGTCGAGCGGAACGAACCATAGATGCATCCATTAACCCGCTCGCGAATCGATCATGCGATGCGGTTGACATAAATATAGGGCTACCCCGCTCGCGAATCATACATACGACACGGGTGCTCGTAGACATACACAGAATTTGTCAGGAAATTTAGGAATTTATCATGGATTATTCTTGAATTCAGAGATTTAAGCACTTAAACTTACACATAGCTTCCTAATATTCTCATGTCAATTTCAAGGATAATAAGCAACGAGGAACACATGTAAAGATACAGGTAAGGAACATAAAGGCATGCTTGTGAAATCCTAAATTCTACCCGACACAACAGAGTAGTAGCTACGCACGGACTCTCATCACTTTGCGCGTACATAGCCCCCGCAAATAAGGACAATTCAATCATTTACATTTACATATGGGGACAATTCCCTCTTACAAGGTTGGAAAGGAGACTCACCTCGCGTAGAATCTACTTCCCGGTCAAGAACGCGCCCGAAACACCAAACTTTACACCCGAGGACTCGAAACTAGTCAAATGATATATAAATATGTCAATGCATGCTCAAAGTATGGAAATTCTCCTACTTATTTTGTGAATTCACTATTCTTGAAGAAATCCCGAAATACACCCCCGGGCCCACATGCTCGGATTCCGGAAATTTTCGAAGATAATACTCACCCATAGCCTAAGGATCATTAATTTAAATTTTTTGTATGATTTCATAGTAGAAAATCAGTGAAATTCCCTAAAGTTCATCAACCCTAGGTTTTCACTCTAACCCCTTTGATTTCCACTAATTAGATGTTAATCTACCTAAGTTTTGGTGTAATAATCCAACATTTAAATGCAATTACTTACCTCTTAGCAGCTAGGCCGAATACCCTCTTGAAAGCCCTCAAAATCGCCAATAGAGGGAGAAGAAATGGTGAAAAATGGCCAAATCCCGTATTAAATGTCAGTGATCTCGCACCTGCGGCTCAAGGACCGCACCTGCGGTCTCGCTCCTGCGAGCTTGGGCTCGCACATGCGGAAATTGGCAAGGAGGCTGGGGATCGCACCTACGAAGGGGTTTCCGCACCAGCGGACCCGCTCCTGCGGAAAAGGTTCCGCACCTGCGGTCAAAGGAGACCTCACCTGGGGTCGCACCTGCGACTAGGCAACCGCACCTGCGACTGGGCAACCGCACCTGCGGTCACGCCAGATCAGGTGCACCGGCAGCTATTTTAGCTAGTTTTTAGCCTTGTGGGGGTGTGCGGGAGGCAGCTGGGCCCACCCGAGCCCCCGTGCAATTATACCAACAAGTCCTAAATCATATTACAGACTCGCTCGAGCCTTCGGAACACCCAAAACAACGCTAAAACTCAAAATCACCCCTCAAAACCCCTATAATCAAACTTAAGAATTTCTTAGTTCTTGAATTCGGTTTCAATGCGCCGAACCGACCTATACTACTAGTAATGACACCAAATTTTGCAGTCAAGTCATGAATGACATAACGGAACTATTCCCGGTATCGGAATTCCGTTCGGAACTCGATAACATAAAGTCACGTTCCAAACCAAATTTCAAACTTAAGGAAACTCTATTTTGCTATTTGGCTTCGAAACGCTCCCAGGTCATCCAAAACCCATTCCGTACATATGTACATGTCCGAAATCATCATACGAAGCTACTGGAATCGTCAAAACTCGATTCTGAGGTCGTTTACTCAAAATGTTGACCGAAGTCAAACTTGGCTTTAAAAGCCAACCTTAAGGAACCAAGTGTTCCTATACTATTCTAAACACTTCCAAATCCCGAACCACCTGTCCCTACATGTAACAAATCATGATAAGCGGCTACAGAAAGTCATATTTAGGGGAACGGGGTCCGAATACGCAAAACAACCAGTCGGGTTGTTACACTGGCCTTGGTGCCTCTACGCCCCGATGATGATGAGCCTGAAGCAGCTGATATGGAGGACCCCGAGTGACAGGGAGTATTTCTTTTCACCCTACCTGGTTTTTAATTCTTATATGCATCGGGGACTATGCATGCTTTAAATTTGGGGTGGGAAGTATACTACTTGTGGAGTTGTTGTATAATTTGTATAAATGTGTTTTATTTTTTTTATTATTAGTGTTAATTAGTTTTGTTTTCATTCTTTTTTATTATTAGTTTGTTTTAATCTTGATAAGTTAGTTTTAGTTAGTTTGTTAAAAAAAAATTGATAAAAAATAGAAAAAGGTCGGACTTATCCCGACGATGGATCTGTTGGACAATTTTCTTGAGGGATAAAGTTCGATTAAAAAGCACCAAAAAGATTTTTTTTTATTTTTTAGGATAGTTAGGTAGTATTTCTTGGTTTTTCTTTCGGCACCGGTTCTTTTCCAAGGGTGTAGCTCGAACCGGGTACTTTAATTTTTTTTTTTGGAATAGTTAGGAAGAAACTGAGAAATTGAGATACTCATTAACATGTTTGGTGCTGACACATTAGGCTATGACATACATTCTATTTTCTCTTGTATTTTGTTTGACATGTGAAGCTTGAGTAAAGATAAATAGCCTATTTTGTGACGCCCTAGCTCAGTTGTTTGACTTGTATGCCACATAGTGTAATATTGCTTAATTTTGTCAATTATGTGTGCTTTCCTGACTTGATATTTGAATAGAACCATTGTGATTGAGTCATGTGCAATGTGTGTGTGAGGCCTGTTGATACCCAATTTTTTCCTATATATTTTAAATATGCATAAATACCTTCAAAATGGCATATATATGCATATATAAGCATACAAAGGTTTTTATAAATTTTACCATAATTTTAAGGATTTAAATTGATTTATATCCTCCCCTTTTATTCATAAAATCCACAATAATTATTTCCAAAATTATTGTTATGATGATTTATTCATTTAATTTCTATACTTATACCAAAAAAATATAATTAATATAATTTTTATGCATTTTTATAGTTACATTTGGTATTTTTCAAGCTAAATTGCATATAATTGCAATGTTAGCCCATTTTAAGGTATATTTATATCTTATACGTGTAAAATTGGCCCCTGTATTTTTAAAATAATAATTATACATTTTTAATCATTTTGGTATAGAAAATTTATTTTCAGATAACTATTTATTATTTTATTAAAATTAAAATAGGGAAATTGGCTATTTAAACCATAGCCAAATTTGGCTTTCAATTATAGCCCAAATTGAACCCACTCCTAGACAAATTTCCTACCCAGTTAACCCGACCCAGACCCTATAAACTCCTACCCAAACCCGGAACCCATCTACCCGGTCTAATCCTAACAGTTGTTCTCCCAGATCAACGGTCCAAACGAGCCCTTTCATTTTTTAATCCTAAAGACCACTAACCCTATCTCATTTCTGAGATTCCTCCGCCCTCAAACTCTCTATATCCTCTCTTCTCTCTACATAACCCTAGCCTTCTTCAACAACCGCCTCCCTCTCCGGCCATCTCCGGCGACCACCTTTCAACCCCAAGCCTCCAATGGTTTCCCCCTCACCTTGCTCATCATCTCTGAGGCCTTCAAGGGCCCTAGGCCATGCCAACTTGTGTCTAGGGTTGTTGTTTTGGTTGTTCATGACTTCTCCTTTGTGATTTAGGGCAAAATCACACCATATTTTCTACCATCTTTAAAGTTTATAGCAGGTTCTTCCGTTTCTATTCGGATTTTCTTTGAAACCCTAGCCTTTTTTTGAATCTCTTAGATCTGTGCGATTTTTAACGATTTAAGTCTGTTTCTTTCTATGTTTTACACTATTCTCAAACTTCTTTTGAAAAATCGTCAACTTTAAGCCGTTTTCACTTTCTTTAAAGTTAGGGTTTCTCAAAGTTCTTCCACACTTGTTTAAACTGATTTTCTTTATGTTTAAACCTTTTCCTTGCACATCTTGACTGATTTTATGTTCTTACTGCTTTTTCGACTCGCCTCTGTTAAAATCCCTAAGTTTTAGATCTTCGTTGTTTTGGTTCTGTGTGTTACCGTGACTACTCGACTCTTGTTAAGTTTTTGTGGTTACCATGCTTCGAATGGGTTTTTACTAAGTCTTTAGGCTACTTGTATCACCTCTGTGTGATTGTATTCATCTGGATTTGTTCATCTCTTGCCTCTTTCTGTCAATATTGCTGACCTTGCCTGTTTGCTACGACTGTTTGTCCTTCCCTATTTATATGTTGAAGTATAGAATCATAACCCTCTCTTGATTTGATTCCGCTTTCCTTATTTGATGGTTTGACTGAAATGTTTTCTCTTAAAACCCTAGAATTCTACTCGTCTGTTTAAATTAACTGATTCCATTACCTTATTTGTTGTAGTACTTTATTTTTTACTGAATCATTCCTTAATTGGAGTTTTCTGAATTTAGTCTTAATTGACTAACTCTATGCTTACTGAGCCTTGATTCTTTCCTTACTAGTCATGTACTGATTTTCTCTTGCCTTATGTGATACTGGTTCTTACCGTTTGAATTAACTTCCCTTAACTTAAGGGAGTACTTGCCTTGATAGCTGACTGATTGATTCTGAGTTCCTTAATTACCATGCTACTATGATTCTTACCTTATTTTACTACATGTTTTCAACTATAAATACTCTAGTCTTTCACTAACATAGACACGAACACTTGGGTTCAAAAACTATCTCTCATACTTAAAAGCTCTCTGCTCCTTCTTGTTACTTGACACTCTCATTGAACTAGCCAGCTGGAAGCCAAGGCTAGTTATTATCCCACAACAACCCTATATTCTGTGTTTTTTCTCTCCTTAACTGGTATGTCCTGATTTAATTTCAAATCCCAAAACTCTATGTGCTCTGTTATTGCTTCAATTCAATGATTTCCTGTCTTGTTCCTGTCTACTATTTGGCTGTGTAATGTGTAATTGATGTACTTACTGTTTCATCTAGCATGCCTATACTACCCTGTTTAATTCTATCCTGTCTAGTATAACTATGTTCTCACTTGCCTGTTCTGAAATCTATGCCTTCTGTCTGTGCTATTAGCTGTATGACTAATTCCTTAATGTTATGAACTCTTAAACCTATGTGTGATTCTGTCCTTATGTGCTTTTCTATGTGCCTTATGTGTCCCCTACCCCAAGTCCCTACTTGTGAGTGTTAAACTTGTTTGGTTCTTGTTTCTTGTTCTGCGTGTACTGTTCTGACCCTAAGATTCTGATTGTCTTACCCTCTTCCCTTTCAAATTGTAGTTCACTAAACGAATTCTGCTATTATTCTTCATAGCTTATTTCAAACAAGTTATTTTCAAAAAGTTGTTTTCCTAGTTAACTCTTTTCAAATCACATCCTGCACTTCACTTTATTCTTAGACCCTTAAGTTCTGCCCCCTTAGTGTGAGCACTGCTTTGGGACCCTTGAGCTCCCTCTGAACTCTAACACACTGAAGCTGGCACTTCCACACTGCACTTACTCTACTATGACTATGAGACCTAGGTGTGAGCAACGCCCGGGAGCCCTTGAGGTCCTTAGGGAACTTTGACACACCCGGATTATGAAAAAAGCTATGAAATACCATATGGAAATGAGGTTCTAGAGGACTTGGGCCTATCTACAAGCTCCCTATAGAATAGCTTCTTATTTTTCTCTATTTCAATTGTGTAATTCATGATCCATGGTCTGTAATAACTTATTGTAAAAGAATATTCGGGATGGCTAATGAAATGGGGAGGGTAGCTGTACATTGTCAATGGGTAGATACCATGCGTTAGGACTTTATATGTGCATCCATGTCATATTAGATACCATGTTCCTAGGGTTCCACATCTACCGTCGTCTGTGCTTATGGTGATCACTTAGAAATATTGCTCTTAGGATTAATAAACAACATCAACAAAGGCTGCTACTCACATGGAAATCCTGCCTTTATAAATTTTCTATTTGCACTAGATACCATGCTCTTAGGGTTACTGTTTCAGCATCTCAATTGACATGCATATGCATTTATCATATAGAAATCCTGCTCCTAGGACAACTAATGAACACTCTCGCTATATAAATCCTGATTAACAACTCAGTAATCTTTTGTGTGCATTTAGAAACCATGTCTTAGGAATCTTGCATATTCTGAAACCATGTTGAACATTTAGAAATCTTGCTTTAGGAATCCACATCTAAAATCATGCATGCTTGCTCAGTCACCCCCTAATTAGACTACTGATGTACGAAGAGGGTATAAAATAGTTTTCCCCTCATGTTGTAAACTGACAAATAATTCTGAATTTCTTGCAAAACCTAGAATAACATGATTTAGGTAAAAATAGCTCCTGCACTATTAAAAAAAAAGACAATTGAATTTTATGCCACGCCTAGGAAAGCCTTAGGTAATTAAAGCTATTTAAAACTGGAATGCATTTCTTTCATGGATACTGTTTAATCACCAGCATGTTAAAATCAGTAGGCAAGCTATGACTAGGACTTCCTCTCTGAGTTATGTGACAAGTCTGATCCTTCTATTGTCATTTAGACACCATGCTTAAGAACTGAATCTGGACCTTAATTTGTGTATGAGGCATGTTGTTTATGTGCAATACATGTGTAGAAATACTTGAGCCTCTATCCACTTTACATGCTCTCCCTTACTTACAAGTCCTACTTGTTTATTATATGTCGCCTTATCATTTTTACCTTTAAAACCTGAGGGTATACTTAGAAACCTCCCTTTTAGGATAGTAGTCCTAATTTCCTCCAGGACTAATAGGAGGGGGCCGGGTAACAACATGCAATAGAGTTCGTGACCAATACGTGCTTTAATTACCTTCACGGGGTGGGAAAGGGTAGAATATGGATATGATGACCGGTGCGTTAATACCACGTGTAGCCCCTCTTTGAGGAGTGTCATACCGGGTATTGCATTGATGTGATCCATATTATTATAAACCTAGGATACCCTTTACTTTCACATGCTTAGATTGTAACTCTTTCCAAAATCAAACCCTTTTTCATTAATTGTTTCAAAACATCTGTGTACTTAGACTTAAATCCCCTCTTACTTGAGCCCTACTTGTTTGTTTGCTAAAGTTGTACAAATTCACAAAAGTTGTTCGATCGGGAACCACACTGGTGGATCCTGAGGGGTGTCTAACACCTTCCCCTTAGGATAATTTCAAGCCCTTACCCTATCTCTGGTTAACAACGTAGTTATAGATGAACCCCTTAGGTGCCCTAATGCACCTCAAAAATCGTTAGGTGGCGACTCTTCAAAAATGCAAAACCTCTTTCCCAAAAGGACGAGTTGTCTCAACCAAATGTCAAAAACCCGATCTCCGCGAGGAAAAAGGGGGCGCGACAGCATGGCGACTCTGTCAGGGATCATAGGCTTTTACAATTACAAACCGCTTTGTGAATTTACGCTTTGTTTGATATTTTCACCCTTTCCTTTCTCCCCTTTTATGTGCAATTAATTGTGTATCTCTTTCAAGTATTTATTCCTTCCACAAAACTGACATGTTCCTTTGTTTTCATTTGTAACCGTTTTAAATTATAACCGTTGTATTTACCGCTTTCTTAATGTGCAAATACATGACAACCTGTTTTTAATGCTTATTATTGCATAATCATGCTCAACATTCATACTCCACTCATGAAAAACAAATACTATAGCAACGCTTGATGAGTGGTTGCACTCTTCCTATATTATTACCCCCTAAATTCGGAAAGGCTTATTTGCGGTAAAACTAGTCGATTAGCGGTGCAGCCGACGGTTCCGTGCCTTTCCCCCTTGAGTTGTCCGCTCAAGGGTACCAGTCTAAAACCCCATAGAAAGCTTACTCCGTTATATTGTTGCATGCATCATGGTCAAACCTAGCCGAGCTAAAGTGTTGTCCGCACGATAGCTTTTAAGAAATCCTTGTCCAAAGTCCACTGGGTTTCCCTAAACCCAAACGGACATCATCACGTTCTGTGCATTTATTAAGAGAACTAAATGCTTCGTGCTAATTGTTGATATTAAATAGTCGAGTCTGGTGGGGGTAAGGGTCTAACCTTGTTTTCCTTGCAGAAATATAAGGCACGAAGTCCCCAGATTCGGCATGGTCTCCAATATCCACCCAAGACTGCTGAGTTGGTGGGAAGATCTACACTCCAGTGATGAAACTCTCGTCAGAAAATATTTGGGCAATCTACCATCCCTCCTAGAAATCCAGACTAACAACATGATAATAGAGGCTGCTACTTTGTCTTGGGATTGTGAAAAAGTCGTGTTCCACTTTGGGGACATTGAAATGACACCTTTGCTAGAGGAAATAGGAGGACTGGCTGGCCTAGTGTGGGAAACCCCGGGATTGCTAATGCCTGAGAACCGCATAGGCAAAGGTTTCCTAAAATTGATGGGTCTGAAGAAGAATGCAGAACTGATATGCTTGAAGGAGTCGTACATCCCTTTGGACTATTTGTACGAAAGGTACGGTCACAGCAAATCGTACCATACCTACCATGACGAATTTGCTATCATATCCTTGGGACACATCCATCGCAGAGTATTCATCTCCATGTTTTGCTTTTTGGGTCTAATAGTGTTTCCGATGAACAAAGAGAGAATCCATACTAGGTTGGCTATGGTAACCAAGACCCTAATGGAGGGGATTGGTGGGTAGACATTCATCATCCTACCCATGATCATTGCAGACATATACCGAGCCTTGGAGAAGTTCCAACGAGGAGCGAGACACTTAGAAGGCTGCAATCTACTACTTTAGCTTTGGCTCATGGAGCATCTCCAAAAGGGAGAATACCGACAAGAGTTTCAGCGAAGGGCGTGGAATGACCACATCATTTTCCACCATCCTAAACGAATGAATTACATCCCCGACATGTTTGCTCAGCCTGAGAATGCCACTAGATAGGTCGAGCTCTTTGATAATCTGGCTGAAGAACAAGTTCAATGGATGTTCGAGTGGTTTCCGACAGAGGAGTTCATCGCCCGTTCCAGAGATGTAATGTTCCTGATACTGATTGGTGTAAGAGGAACATACCCTTACGTCCCTCTTCGAGTTATGTGGCAAGCAGGCAGGAAGCAAGTCATACCTAGGGTCGACAAGATGATCCATCTTCGAGCATACTTCCAAGATAATGATAGTCCCCACAAGTGCCAAACCCAACACATGTGGCACTGCAAGATTGTACCGGAGATGGACACCATCGAGCCAGACAGGTATCATGCCGGTTGCACCCCTTTCTATTTTGGTTGGTTGGAAGATAATTGGGTTGGTCAGAGCAAGCCAGGGTACGTTCAAGGCCACAAGGTTATAGATGGAATAGCTGAGGCGCAAGTCAAATTCAACTAGCTGCGCAAAGGATCCGTTAATGTGAGGATGAGCACCGCGAAATACATGAGTCTAACAAGAAGTTGATCGAGGAGTGGAAAGACATGGCTATCAACACCAACAAAAGGTTAGGATACATAGAACGAGGTATAGTTGAGCTAGAGGAGAAATTCATCAAAAGGGTTGAAGACTGTCAAAAGGCTGAGGGGACCAAAGGCGGACATCTAGCCAGAGCATACCTGTTGCTGGGACTTCACGAGTTGAGGAAGCTGTTCGAGGGGAGAAAGAATGCCGAGTCTGGGGAAGGTCCTTCTGGGACCAAGTAGATAGGAATGTCTTTCTTTCCTTTATCAATGTAATAAGGCCAATGGCCATTAGTGACCTTTACTTCCTATTTATTTAATGTCGTTTTGGGATTTGTCGATCTCTAATCAATAAAATGAGGCATTTAGCATTTTAAGTTCTCCAAATTAATTTGTCGCTAGGCCTACCTCGGGCAAAAAAGAGGTCCCCAAATTAGGATGCAATTTACATTCCCGCGCTATGTGTTTAAATACTGCAATACTTTTTCATAATCTTCACTGACTTGGCTACCTTTTGTTTTTGTTTCTTTTTCTTTATTATTACCCTCCCCAAAGGTTAGTTCGTGCACTCTGGCATCATCAGCTTATCGCATAAGATCCAAGGGCCCTCCACCTACTCCTCCTCCTAGTCCCCCTTAAAGGCAAGAACAAAGGCAAGAGTAAGATGGAAGAATCCAGCAATGCCAGGAGGGAGAACATGGTTGAACGGGTAGAGGCCACTGATGGCCAGAGTATTCGGGTCCTAAATGAGAACATGTCACCGCTTGAACAGAAATTGCTGAAATTTCAAGAAGAACTTGATCAGGTTCAAAGTCTGGCTAACCTGTCATTTTCCCTCAACGTCCCAGACGTCAACTTCCCAAACGCTCAAAACCCTACACCTCCACCAAATATCCCGAGACAACAGAATCATCCCGCACCTCACCATCACGCCACTCCGCCAAAGACCCAAACTCTCCCGATACAATGCAATACTTGCCACACCTCAAACAACACTCCACTACTTATCCCAGAACCTCACAACCCCACAAAGGACCATTTCCACGCCTATGACAATCCCATCTACATGGAAACCGTGCCACACTCCACTACACCTATCCCACACACGTCCGAGTCTGATAAAAAGGACATGCTTATCAAGAACATGGCCGAGGAACATAGGAAGCTGACCAACCAGGTTCAAGGTGTCGAGGGAATCAAGGGAGTTGAGGGGCTGAATTATGAAGACCTTTGCATACAACCTGATGTCGAACTGCCCGAGGGGTACGAACCTCCAAAGTTTGAGATGTTTGACGGTACTGGTGATCCGAGGGTCCATCTAAGGACCGATTGTCACAAGCTGGTTGGCGTAGGAAAGGATTAAAGGATCCGCATGAAGCTGTTCATGACGAGTCTGAAAGGAGATGCATTGTCTTGGTACATCAGCCAAGATCCCAAGAAGTGGTCGAACTGGGTAAGCATGGCATCTGACTTTATGGACAGATTTAGATTAAACACAGAGAACGCACCAGATGTGTTCTATATCCAGAATTTGAAGAAGAAACCAACGGAGACATTTCGCGAGTATGCTACTCACTGGAGGTCCGAAGCTGCTAAGTTCAGACCCGCCTTAGAAGAGGAGAAGATGAACAAGTTCTTTGTCCGGGCCCTAGACCCACAGTACTATGAACGGTTGGTGATGATTGAGAACCATAAGTTCTCTCGACATTATCAAATTAGATGAGCGGATTAAAGAAGGTATTAAGAGCGGTATGGTCACAAATTTTGAAGCCTTGAAAGCTACAAACAAGGCTTTACAGTGCGGTGGTGTGTCCAAGAAAAGAGACGTGGGAGCTGTAATGGTTGCACAAAGAGCCAAATCCCCACTCCAATACCAAACTTATCCAACACCTCCACTCACATATCAGCCAACCCTAAACTACCAAGCACCTTCACCTTCATACCAAGCTCCACTACCCACTTACCAAGCTCCACCACCCGCCTAACAATCTCCACCACCTACATATCAACCTACTTCACCCAGATACTCACAACCCTCTCCTGTCTACCACACTTACAATTCTCATCCATCTCATTACCAATTACCCCCTACCCATCAAAACTTCCCTAGACCTCGTCCGAATTTTGATCGCACACCTCCAAAACAGTACACCGCCATCGCTGAACCCATCGACCAGCTGTATGAGAAGCTCAAAGTTGCTGGTTATGTCACACCTATCTCTATTGTCACCCCTAAGAACCTTTATCAGTGGGTGAACCCAAACAAGTCATGTGCATACCACTTCGGCATGAAGGGGCACACCATCGATGAATGCCGCTCTTTGAAAGACAAGATACAGTCCCTGATTGATAAAAAGATCATTATGGCAAACGATCCCACTCCGAACGTCCGCAACAATCCTTTTGGAGGTATCCACATGATCGAACTAGAAGATGATTGGGACCCCAAGGGATCAATCGGGCTGATCGTAGAAGGCGATGATCCAAAGAAACCAGCAGTCACTCTCAACCCGATCATAGTCCAGATTCAACCGTTTGAGGATGCTGAGGTAAATATGTCCATACCTCTTGAGTTTGAAGCAGCGCCACCTGCGAAGACACCAGTATTGATTGAAGTTTAGTTTGTGTCTCCGGCAAATGCACCCGCACCATTTGAGGTTGTAGTCTTGCCACCCAAGGTGCATGTTCCATTTGAAGTAAGGATAGCCGCACCTATTCTAGTGGCGATGTCGACCACGCCGCCCTTCTATACAAATGCTATCCCTTGGGATTACATATCCGAGGCGGGAAGAAAAGTCAAGATCAAGACTGAAGAAGTTGTCGCAGCGCAGGGTATGACAAGAACTGGCAGAGTCTATACCCCTGATCATCTGGCCGAATCAAGCAAGCAGGCTTCCAACCGGCCTCCCCTTATTGAGACAGGCCCATATGACCTTTGTAGGGAAGTGTAGGCTAAGGAGTATTCGGTCATCGACCAGCTGAACAAGACGCCAACACAAATATCCATCCTCTCTTTTCTACAGAATTTCGAGACGCACATGAGTGCTTTGTTGAAGGTGTTGAACGAAGCGTATGTGCCGAACAACATCACTAGTGGAGAAATGGCCACTATGGTGGGCCAAGTGTTGGAAAGCCACAAGATCACTTTCCATGAGGACGGGCTGCCTCCTGAAGGGCTGGGCCATAACAAAGCATTGCACATCACTGTGCAATGCGAAAATTATTTCATCACTAGAATCCTGATCGATAGAGGATCCAGTCTTAACATCTGTCCGTTGATAACACTCAGGAAATTGGGTAAAGGGATGCATGAGATAAAGGATGGGGCAATCAATGTGAAAGCTTTTGATGGATCTCAAAGGTCCACCATTGGTGAGATAAGCTTATGACTGCAAATGGGACCAACTTGGTTCGAGGTTGACTTCCAAGTGATAGATGTGCCAGCGTCTTACAACTTGTTGTTGGGAAGGCCATGGATCCATGTTGCTGGGGTCGTAGCATCAATGCTGCATCAGGCAGTAAAGTTTGAATGGAATCACTAGGAAGTGATCATTCATTGTGACGGTAGCAACCCTATATACAGTCGCCAGAGTATTCCGGTGATCGAAGGAAGAAGAAAGCTGGGTGAAGAAACTTACCACCACATTGAACGGGTCAATGCTATCGACAAGGACAAATGGTGGGATAGCAAAATCAAGTATACTAAACTGGAGTGGGTACGATCCTGGCAAAGGGCTCGGCAAGAACCTCCAAGGAATCTCCAAACCTATCAAGATCAAAAGCCATAACACCACTTTTGGTCTGGGTATGACTATACTTGGAAAGAGTATAATGACTGGTCGCCACCTTGGCGCGGTCCTTACTACCCTTTGGAGCAGCCAATACTACATCTAGAGCAGACCTTCCAACATGCCAACATTATTTATGGATCAGACGAAGAAGAAGCACTTGCAGCAATAAGGAACTTGTTTCTGGAGGACAGTGATATGGACTGATGTGTTATTCTCGAGGAGGAAGGGGAGGAAGGCCCTTCCATACAGGCTGTGAGCAGAGGAACATACCTCAAGAGTTGGACTGTCACGACAACCAAAGCCCGACGAGCCTCGGGGTAGCAAGGCTAAAACAAGCATTATCCATTGTTTTTCTCACAAAATGATTTTCTTTTTCGAATTTTAATTCCTGCAACAAGATCTTCAAATGTTCAAAACAATTATTCAATTTATCAAAAGCATTTTCAATTTTTTTTTCTTATGAATCAAATATTTATTGCTATTGTTTTCTCTCATTACTTTATCTATACAACATTACTATTACTTGTCTTGATGAACCGATGACTGTTACATGCAACGAGGAAATGCAACAAATTGACGTTGATTTAGAGGAAGATGATATAACCGACGAGATTGTCAAGGAAGTTGAAAAATTTGAGAACAGACCTCAGTCCAACCTGGACGAGACTGAAGTTATCAACTTGGGAGATTCAGAAAGCGTCAAGGAGACCCGCATCACCGTTAGGAAAGAAAGAATACACAGAGTTCCTAAAAGAATATGAGGATATATTTGCATGGTCGTATGATTACATGACTGGTCGAAGTACATCTATTGTGGCTCACAAATTTCCAACCAATCCAATGTGTCCCCCGGTAAAACAAAAGATCAGAAAGTTCAAACCCGACATGAGTTTGAAAATCAAGGAAGAAGTTACCAAACAGATCAACGCCAAGGTTCTCAGGGTAGTTGAGTACCCGACGTGGTTAGCCAACATCGTACATGTGCTGAAGAAGGACGGGAAGGTCAGAGTCTGTGTCGACTACAGGGATCTCAACCGGGCCAGTCCAAAAAATGACTTCCCCATACCAAATATACACATCCTGATTGACAATTGCGCCAAGCATGAGCTACTATCGTTCGTGGATTGCTTTGCTGGTTATCATCAAATCTGGATGGATGAGGAAGATGCTTAGAAAACGGCTTTCATTACGCCGTGGGGGGTGTACTGTTACAAGATGATGCCATTCAATCTGAAGAACGCAGGGGCCACCTATATGAGGGCTATGACCACCATCTTCCACGACATGATTCATAAGGAGATCGAGGTATACGTGGATGATGTTATTATCAAGTCTAAGAAAGCCACTGACCACATAGAATATTTGAGGTAGTTAGGTTTAGGAAATACAATCTGAAGCTGAACCCCGCGAAGTGTGCATTCGGGGTTCCTACTGGGAAGTTGCTGGGGTTTATTGTGAGTCACCGGGGAATAGAATTGGATCCGTCAAAGGTCAAGGCCATTCAGGAACTACCTCCGCCAAGGAACAAGAAAGATGTGATGAGTTTCTTGGGGAGACTCAATTACATTAGCCGATTCATAGCACAATCTACAGTCATCTGTGAACCGATCTTCAAAATGTTGAAGAAGGACGCTGCGACCAAATAGACCGATGATTGTCAAAGGGCTTTCGACAGAATTAAGGAATACCTGTCAACACCACCAGTCCTAGTACCACCTGAGCTAGGTAGACCTTTGCCACTCTACCTTGCAGTGTTAGAGGGAGCCTTCGACTGCGTTCTGGGGCAACATGATGAAACGGGAGAAAATAGCAGGCAATTTACTATCTCAGCAAGAAGTTCACTCCGTATGAGGCTCGGTATTCTCTTCTGGAACACACCTGTTGTGCTTTGACTTGGGTCGCTCAAAAGCTCAAGCACTATTTTTGTGCCTACACAACATATCTCATATCAAGGATGGATCCATTAAAGTACATCTTTCAGAAGCCCATGCCCACGGGCAAGCTAGCCAAGTGAAAAATCCTGCTGAGTGAGTTTGACATTATCTATGTGACTCAAAAAACGGTCAAGGGACAGGCACTGGCAGACCAGCTCGCTGAGAACCCTGTGGACGGAGAATACGAACCCCTAAAAATGTATTTCCCCGATGAGGAGGTATCATTCATAGGAGAAGACATTGCAGAATCCTATGATGGTTGGAGGATGTTCTTCGATGGAGCAGCAAACTTAAAAGGAGTAGGCATTGGAGCAGTCTTAATATCATAAACCAGCCAGCATTATTCGGTATCTGCCAAGCTCAGGTTCCCTTGCACTAACAATATGGCAAAGTATGAAGCCTGTATCTTAGGGCTCAACATGGCCATTGGCATGAACGTCCAGGAGTTGTTAGTGATTGGTGACTCAGATTTGCTGGTACATCAGGTACAAAAAGAGTGGGCAACCAAGAATTCCAAGATAATGCCGTATCTGCACCACGTGTAGGATTTAAGGAAGAGGTTCACGAAGATAGAATTTTGGCATGTTCCCAGAATTCAAAATGAGTTCGCCGATGTATTGGCTACTTTGTCCTTAATGATCCAGTACCCGGACAAGAACTTCATTGATCCGATTCCAATAAAGATCCATAATCAGCCGGCTTATTGTGCCCATGTTAAAGAGGAAGCGGACGGAAATCCTTGGTTTCATGACATCAAGGAATATTGGGCAAAAGGAAATTACCCAGAGCTTGCGAATCCCACTCAGAAACACACACTTCGAAGACTATCCAACAATTTATTTCTCAGCGGAGGAATCCTCTATAGAAGGACTCCCGATTTGGGATTATTAAGGCGTGTCGACGCAAAAGAAGCATCAAAACTACTAGAGGAAATTCATGTTGGGACCTGCGGTCCACATATGAACGGTTTTGTTCTGGAAAAGAAGATACTCCGAGCTGGTTACTTTTGGATGACCATGGAAACGGACTGCATCCAGTATGTTCAAAAATTCCACCGCTGTCAGATACACACAGATATGATAAAGGTACCCACAAACGAGCTCCATGCAACAAGCTCACCCTGGATGTTTGCCTCCTGGGGCATGGAAGTTATTGGACTAATCGAGCCTGCCGCCTCCAACGGGCACAGGTTCATTCTGGTAGCCATTGACTACTTTACTAAATGGGTCGAAGAAGCCTGCTACAAAGCAGTTACTAAGAAAGTCGTGGCCGACTTTGTCCGCAACCGCATTGTTTGTCGGTTCGGGATTCCAAAGTCAATCATCACCGACAATGGTTCCAATCTCAACAGTGACTTGATGAAAGCCATTTGTGAAACTTTCAGAATCAGGCACAAGAACTCTACAGCCTATAGACCTCAGATGAATAGAGCAGTAGAAGCCGTCAATAAGAATATCAAGAAGATATAAAGGAAGATGATAGAAAAGCACAAACAATGGCATGAAAAGTTATCATTTTCTCTATTGGGATATCGCACCACAGTCCGCATATCAACCGGGGCAACGCCTTATATGCTGGTTTATGGTACAGAAGCCGTCATTCCTGCTGAAGTTGAAATTCCATCCTTAAGAATTATACAAGAAGCTGAGCTCAGCGATGCAGAATGTGTAAAGAGCCATTATGAGCAACTAGCCCTCATAGACGGAAAGAGAATGAATGCAGTCTGCCATGGTCAACTCTATCAGAACAGAATGTCCTGAGCCTCCAACAAGAAAGTCAAGCCGAGACAGTTCACACCAGGGCAGCTGGTACTAAAGAAGATCTTTCCACATCAAGATGAAGCCAAAGGGAAGTTCTCCCCCAACTGGCGAGGTCCATACATGGTTCACCGAGTGCTGACAGGAGGAGCACTTATACTTGCAGAAATGGACGGAGAAGTCTGGCCAAGACCAATCAATTAAGATGCAGTCAAGCACTACTATGTGTAATATTTATTCTTTTATCAATGTTGTAAATTGAACTACACCTGACCTGATTCCCATTTAAGAGGGGATACGTAGGTAGCCCTATGGGTTCAGTCACAATTCAATACAAATTTCATTTTGCCCCGCAATTGGAAACTGGGGCAGAATTTTGAGGAGGATCCTCAAAATTCTGAAGTAAGTTCAGCCGATCGCCGCACGAGCAACAGTCGGAAGCATTCACCCAATAAACTGTGCAGAATTTTGAGGAGGACCCTCAAAATTTCGTAGCTGGAGAGGTTGCAATGTCTCGAACCGTGTCATGGTCGTCGGTTCATCTAAAACTACTTTAGATTATATGGTTATGTTATACTTTTACAAAATCATGCATACTTATTTTTGAAACAACTTGTTTAGAAAATGCTACCCCAATGACACAGACGGTATCAAGCCGAACGAGTCAAGCAAAGCCAGCGGGGATACGAACTAACCTTCCTTCTTTACAAAGCTCACGATTTTTCTTTGGATGCAAGCACAAAGAACAAACATGCAGAGAAGTCTCAAATTTCATCACCATTGCAAATTCCAAAGTTCGATGTCCACACAAAGAACGAACCTGTTCAAAATCACAATTATCGAAACCATCACACTTGTCGGCGTCCACTATCAATACAAATAATTATCCGTAGTCACAACACTCATAATGCTGCAATATGTTATCAGCTAAGAATTCTTACTGTCATTTTATTTCCTGCATAAGGCTACCTTTATGCCTTCTGAGGTTAAGCTCTACCTCCATCTGCATTTGCATAAGGCTACCTTTCTGCCTTCCGAAACTAAACGTTGTCTCCATCTGCATTGCATAAGGCTAATGTTCTGCCTTCCAACTTGCATAAGGCTACCTTTCTGCCCTTCGAGGTTAAGATCTACCTCCATCTGCATCGTTGCATAAGGCTACTACTCTGCCTTCCGAGGTTAAGCTCTGCCTCCATCTGCATTCTTACATAAGGCTACCTTTCTGCCTTCCGAGACTAAACGTTGTCTCCACCTGCATCTGCGTTCTTGCATAAGGCTACCTTTCTGCCTTCCGAGACTAAACGTTGTCTCTACTTGCATCTACATTCTTGCATAAGGCTACCATTCTTCCTTCCAAGGTTAAGCTCTACCTCCATCTGCATTTGCATAAGGCTACTATTCTGCCTTCCAAGGCTAAACGCTACCTCCAATTTACTTTTCAAAAACAACCATTATCTCAAGCACTATTTACTTCGCTTTCCTTTCGGGCTAAGCTCTGCCCTTTAACTCGCAAGACTAAGCTCTGTCTTGTTAGCATCATACTATTGCATCTTCATGGGCTGAAATATCGCCAACCTCTCCAAAGGCGTCATCGTTCAGAGGCACCATCTTCATAGCCCGATAACACCATGTCATGGCCTGAGGATCTATTTTTATCATTTTCCATATCATTATTCAAAGTCGTCCTGGTTCGGAGGCACCATCCTCATAGCCCGAGAACATTATTTCATGGCCTGCGAATCCTGCATCAAGCAATTCACGGCCTAGGACATCATCCTTAACCGTCTAAAGACAGCATTCATGGTCCAACAAGAATTTGCATCATATTTTAATTACGCACGATATATGCTCGTATAGTTTATTTGCAGGAAAGCCTGCAAACAACGGACCTCCTGACAGGATCGGTCCTGCTCTAGTTCTCCCAAACTACCCCGTAAGCCGTTTGTTCACCTAACCCTATACTTTGCGTCCGTTCTTGTAAACCTTCATCGGTATACTTCGCCGATGACTCCTGAACTACATACGGCCTGATTCCTGTAAAACCAGGGATATGTAGGCAATGCAGAAACCAGGGTGCAGCCTAAATCTTTTCAAACCGCCTCGCTCGATTAAAATTGGCCATCATGTCTTTACCCGACAACTCTTTCATCCTTTCCGGGTAAAGAGGGGCAGCTGTTGATACCCAATTTTTTCTATATATTTGAAATATGCATAAATACCTTAAAAATGGCATATATATGCATATATAAGCATGCACGAGGTTTTTATAATTTTTCCCATAATTTTAAGGGTTTAAATTGATTTATTTCCTCCCTTTTTATTCATAAAATACACAATAATTATTTCCAAAATTATTGTTTTGATGATTTATTCATTTAATTTCTATACTTATACCAAAATGTAATTAATATAATTTTTATGCATTTTTATAGTTACATTTGGTATTTTTCAAGCTAAATTGCATATAATTGCAATATTAGCACATTTAAGGTATAGTTATATCTTATACGTGTAAAATTGGCTCCTATATTTTTAACATAATAATTATAAATTTTTAATCATTTTTGTATAGAAAAATTATTTTCAGAAAACTATTTATTATTTTATTAAAATTAAAATAGGGAAATTGGCTAATTAAATCATAGCCAAATTTGGCTTTCAATTATAGCCCAAATTGAACCCACTACTAGACCAATTTTCTACCCAGTTAACCCGACCCAGACCCTATAAAATCCTACCCAAACCCGGAACCCATCTACCCGGTCTAATCCTGACTGTTGATCTCCTAGATCAACGGTCCAAACGAGCCCTTTCCTTTTTTAATCCTAAAGACCACTAACCCTATCTCATTTATGAGATTCCACCGCCCTCAAACTCTCTCATATCCTCTCTTCTCTCAACCTAATCCTAGCCTTCTTCAACCACCGGCTCCCTCTCCGGCCATCTCTGGTGACCACCTTTCAACCCCAAGCCTCTAATGGTTTCCCCCTCACCTTGCTCATCATCTCTGAGGCCTTCAAGGGCCCTAGGCCATGCCAACTTGTGTCTAGGGTTGCTGTTTTAGTTGTTCATGACTTCTCCAGTGTGATTTTTGGCAAAATCACACCATATTTGCTACGATCTTTGAAGTTTATAGCAGGTTCTTCCGTTTCTATTCGGATTTCCTTTGAAACCCTAGATTTTGTTTGAATCTCTTAGATCTGTGCTATTTTTAACGATTTAAGTCTGTTTCTTTCTATGTTTTACACTATTCTCAAACTTCTTTTGAAAAATCATCAACTTTAAGCCGTTTTCACTTTCTTTAAAGTTAGGGCTCAGAGTTCTTCCACACTTGTTTAAACTGATTTTCTTTATGTTTAAACCTTTTCCTTACACATCTTGACTGGTTCTATGTTCTTACTGCTTTTTTGATTCGCCTCTGTTAAAAGCCCTATGTTTTAGATCTTCTTTGTTTTGGTTCTGTGTGTTACCGTGACTACTCGACTCTTGTTAAGTTTCTGTGGTTACTATGCTTCGAATGGGGTTTTACAATGTCTTTAGCCTACTTGTATCACCTCTGTGTGATTGTATTCATCTGGATTTGTTCATATCTTTCCTCTTTCTGTCAATATTGCTGACCTTGCCTGTTTGCTACGACTGTTTGTCCTTCCCTATTTATATGTTGAAGTATAGAATCATAACCCTCTCTTGATTTGATTCTGCTTTCCTTATTTGATGGTTTGATTGAAATGTTTTCTCTTAAAACCCTAGAATTCTACTCGTCTGTTTAAATTAACTGATTCCATTACCTTATTTGCTGTAGTACTTTATTTTTTACTGAATCATTCCTTAATTGGAGTTTTCTGAACTTAGTCCTAATTTACTAACTCTATGCTTACTGAGCCTTGATTCTTTCCTTACTAGTCATGTACTGATTTTCTCTTGCCTTATGTGATACTGGTTCTTACCGTTTGAATTAAATTCCCTTAACTTAAGGGAGTACTTGCCTTGATAGCTGACTGATTGATTCTGAGTTCCTTAATTACCATGCTACTATGATTCTTACCTTATTTTACTACATGTTTTCAACTATAAATACTCTAGTCTTTCACTAACACAGACACGAACACTTGGGTTCAAAAACTATCTCTCATACTTAAAAGCTCTCTGCTCCTTCTTGTTACTTGATACTCTCATTGAACTAGCCGGCTGGAAGCCAAGGCTAGTTATTACCCCACAACAGCCCTATATTCTGTGTTTTTTCTCTCCTTAACTGGTGTGTCCTGATTTAATTTCAAATCCCAAAACTCTATGTGCTCTGCTATTGCTTCAATTCAATGATTTCCCGTCTTATTCCTGTCTACTATTTTGTTGTGTTATGTGTAATTGATGTACTTACTGTTTCATCTAGCATGCCTATACTACCCTGTTTAATTCTATCCTGTCTAGTATAACTATGTTCTCACTTGCCTGTTCTGAAATCTATGCCTTCTGTCTGTGCTATTAATTATGACTAATTACTTAATCCTATGAACTCTTAAACCTATGTGTGATTTTGTCATTATGTGCTTTTCTATGTGCCTTATGTGTCCCCTACCCCCCAGTCCCTGCTTGTGAGTGTTAAATTTGTTTGGTTCTTGTTTCTTCTTCTGCGTGTACTGTTCTGACCCTAAGATTCTGATTGTCTTACCCTCTTCCCTTTCAAATTGTTGTTCACTAAACGAATTCTGCTAATATTCTTCAAAGCTTATTTCAAACAAGTTATTTTCAAAAAGTTGTTTTCCTACTTAACTCTTTTTAAATCACATCCTGCACTTCACTTTATTCTTAGACCCTTATGTTCCGCCCCTTAGTGTGAGCACTGCTTTGGGACCCTTGAGCTCCCTCTGAACTCTGACACACTGAGGCTGGCACTTCCACACTGCACTTACTCTACTATGACTATGAGACCTAGGTGTGAGCATTACCCGGGAGCCCTTGAGGTCCTTAGGGAACTTTGACACACCCAGATTATGAGAAAAGCTGTGAAATACATATGGCAATGAGGTTCTCGACGACTTGGGCCTATCTGCAGGCTCCCTATAGAATAGCTTTATTTTTCTCTATTTCAATTATGTAATTCATGATCCATGGTCTGTAATAACTTATTGTAAAAGAATATTGGGGATGGCTAGTGAAGTGGGGAGGGTAGCTGTACATTGTTAATGGGTAGATACGATGCCTTAGGAATTTATATGTGCATCCATGTCATATTAGATACCATGTTCCTAGGGTTCCATATCTACTGTCGTCTGTGCTTATGGTGATCACTTAGAAATATTGCTCTTAGGATTAATAAACAGCATCAACAAAAGCTGCTACTCACATGGAAATCCTGCCTTTATAAATTTTCTATTTGCACTAGATACCCTGCTCTTAGGGTTACTGCTTCAGCATCTCAATTGACATGTATATGCATTTATCATATAGAAATCCTGCTCCTAGGACAACTAATGAACACTCTCGCTATATAAATCCTGCTTAACAACTCAGTAATCTTTTGTGTGCATTTAGAAACCATGTCTTAGGAATCTTGCATATTCTGAAACCATGTTGAACATTTAGAAATCCTGCTTTAGGAATCCACATCTAAAATCATGCATGCTTGCTCAGTCACCCCCTAATTAGACTACTGAGGTACGAAGAGGGTATAAAATAGTTTTCCCCTCATGTTGTAAACTGACAAATAATTCTGAATTTCTTGCAAACCCTAGAACAACATGATTTAGGTAAAAACAGCTGCTGCACTATTTTTTTTTAAAGAAAAGACAATTGAATATTATGCCACACCTAGGCAAGCCTTAGGTAATTAAAGCTACTTAAAACTGGAATGCATTTCTGTCATGGATACTGTTTAATCACCAGCATGTTAAAATCAGTAGGCAAGCCATGACTAGGACTTCCTCTCTGAGTTATGTTACAAGTCTGATCCTGCTATTGTCATTTAGACACCATGCTTAAGAACTGAATCTGGACCTTAATTTGTGTATGAGGCATGTTGTTTATGTGCAATACATGTGTAGGAATACTTGAGCCTCTATCTACTTTACAGGCTCTCCCTTACTTGCAAGTCCTACTTGTTTATTATATGTCGCCTTATCATTTTTACCTTTAAAACCTGAGGGTATACCTAGAAACCTCCCTTTTAGGATAGTAGTCCTAATTTCCTCCAGGACTAATAGGAGGGGGCCAGGTAACAGCATGCAATAGAGTTCGTGACCAATACGCGCTTTAATTACCTTCACGGGGTGGGAAAGGGTAGAATATGGATATGATGACCAGTGCGTTAATACCATGTGTAGCCCCTCTTTGAGGAGTGTCATACCGGGTATTGCATTGATGTGATCCATATTATTATAAACCTAGGATACTTTTTACTTCTCTTCAAAAATGCAAAACCCCTTTACCAAAAGGACGAGTTGTCTCAACCAAATGTCATAAACCGATCTCCGCGAGGAAAGAGAGGGCGCAACAAGGCATAGTGATCTTCTATGCTATCCTGTGTAGTCTAGAACTTACCCCGTGTGTTAATCAAAGCGAAATTTTAGGTTATGCTAATCTAGGAGATGACGTAGGCATTTTCTTGCTTGATCATGGATGTGCTAGTCACATAAATATAAAATTTTCCATTGCTAGCCCCTTTGAGCCTATATACCTTTCCTTTGGCACCTACATTACAAGTTGTACCCCTATTTTGTTCTTAATTTGAGATTGTTTCACCTTTACTTCCTAAGTCACTTAGTCACTAAAAGAAGTAAGGTGAGATATTGGGGATTAGTTTTTGAGTGGAGTCATAGAAGGGATCGAAAGTCACTAGCCATTGAATTTTAATGTATGGAGTTCGTGTAGAAAAAGAAAAAAAATGTTGTAAGAAAAAAAAAGAGAAAAAAAATGATAGTGAAAGTATGTAGAAAAAGATACACACCTCCACTTCCTATTAAATTGTGCTAGTGGGAGTATGGAGGTGCTTAATTGAAAAAGAGCTATGTTGTATATGGGTTGTGGCAAGTGAATTGGTTGAGAATAACATGTGTTTAAATTGTGAGTGTAGTGTATTAAAGTGCTTAGGAGGGTTTCACTATTCCCAAATATATCTTACGCATCCCTTAGCCTACATTACAACCTTAAAAGTCCTTATTGTTCCTAGATTTGGCTAGCTTAAATTAATAAAGATCTACACTACAAGCAAGCTTATGGTACAATCACGGGATGCACATGAATTCTTTGTGGGAGTGAGTGAAATTTTGTTCAATTGTGTGATGTCCTCAATTTATATTTAAAAAGCATATTTGAATGTGTGGACTAGTCTATATTCACTCTTTTGAAGGAGTTGACGCCACTTTGGAGGAAAACCACACACGAGAATGTTAGGAAGCGGAGAATTCTCAGTTTTCTTCATCTTTTTCTAGTATTTTAAATTTATTCAACACTTATGAATTTTTTTGATTACATCATGAGTGGCTAAACACTCATTGTTTCGCGGTTTTGATTTAGCCATGAATATTGTTGTTTAACGTTAGCTTGACCATGATTACAATTCACCAATATATGGTTTTTTCTTCAATTCTGTGTTTAATTGCTTAATTGTCTGGCCAGTAGTTAGTTTCTATTTACAATCTATGCTATGCTTTGGAAAGCCGTGTATAGATTAAAGAATAATTGAAGAGAGCGCGATCTTAATCCTTAAGGGGAGCAGATTTGTGGTTAGGATAGGAATATACCTAGTCACCGTGCTTAATCAAATATTGTAATCTTAATGCGTTCTTAATAGATTAGTTTCATATCAATATAGGCATTAATATATTTCGAATAGGCGAGTAGTACTTCGGGAGAAGGCTATGAGAGAAATTATCGATTAATTAGCAACCATGAGTGAATTATATGAAAGGGAGAGTTAATTAGAACACAATATGAATGGTGAATCGATCACAACCGTGGAATATTTGTCTCTACTGAATACGAAACAATCAACTCGTTACTTGATAATTTAGTTATTACTTAGAATCGTAGTATAATATAATCATATTCTTGGACTTTGATTTTGGCTGGATTGAATAACAATTTTAGTGATTTAGTGAGTAGTTTATACATGTCTCTGTGGGTTCGACACTCGACTTATCATTTTGTTACTTATACGATCACGTATACTTGCGTGTGCGTTTGGGCGCAACAAGTTTTTGGTGCCGTTTCCGGGGACTTGAATATAGACTAATTTCTAGTTTTTGTTTTAATTGTTTATTTTGTATATTCTAATGTTACTTGATTAATTCTCTAATCTCAGGAACTTTGATTGAATGCGTAGGTTCAGAAGCCAGGACAGACTCAACGGCTTTGACCCCAAACCTGAGAGAACATTTATAGGAGGTTGAGGGAAGAAAGGGATACAAACAATATTCAGGCACTTGTTCAATTTCTCATAAATATGGCAAAGGAGAAACATATGGTTGTTCAAGAGGTAGCAATGCCCAATATTGCTAATGCTACCTCCAGTATAGTGAAACCCATAATCACTGGGTACTTTGAGCTGAAACAGAGCATGATTCAACAACTTCATGCAAATGGGCAATTTATGGGTATTCCACACGAGGATCCACATCAGCATATTCTGATCTTCTTGGAGATTAGTGATACTTACATCACTAACGGGGTCACTCCAGATTATGTGAGGCTGAGACTTTTTCCATTCTCTCTGTTGGGAAAAGCTAAGTGACGGCTAAAAGCAGAACCAGGTAATTCCATTACATCATGGAATGATTTGGCAAGAAACTGTCTGGGAAGGTTCTTTCCTTCAGGTAAAACTGCAAAGATCAGAAGTGAGATAGTTGCTTTTAAACAGAAAGCAGGAGACTCTTTATATTCAGCATGGGAAAGGTTCAAGGGGCTACTCAGAGACTGTCCTAATCAGAATCAGTCAAACGAAGTGTTAGCTCATACTTTCATAGTAGGGCTTCATCCCCAAACAAATATTGTGGTAGATGTTGCAGCTGGAGGTCAAGTATTGGAGAAAAGCTTTGATGAAATTTATGCATTATTGAACAAATTCTCCAAAAGCAATCTGGATTGGCAAGGAGAGATGGGTAGGAACATGGTACAAAAATAACCATGGGTTCTTGAATTAGATGTTGTCTCGGCATTGTCAGCACAGATATCTACTCTAACCAATCAATTCAATCAGATGACCATGATCATTAACGAGCAACAGGCTCAACCAGTGCAACAGGTTCAGGTATTTTGTGAAGTATGTGCAGAGGGTCACCCAGTGACTTGTGCCCAGCTAATCTAGAGTTTGTATGCTTTGTGAGTAATGCAAATAGGGTTTAGGAGAATCAATATGGGAACACTTATAATCCCAACTGGAGGAACCACCCATACTTCTCTTGGGGTGAAAATCAAGGCACTTAGAATCAATATCGGCCTCAAGCACCCCAACAACAATATAGACCACCTTAGCCTAAACAACAAGCGAGTCCAGCAAGCCACATTGAGGAGATGATGAAGAAAATGATTGCCGATCAGCAGGCCCAAGTCGTAACAATGAGAAATTTGGAACGCTAAGTGGGACAACTTGCTAGTGCCCAAAATATCAGACCAGTGGGAGCTCTTCCAAGTGACACTGAGGCGAATCCTAAAGAATCCATTAATGTCGTATCATTGAGGAATGGGATACAATTAGAAGAGGTCCAGTCGAAAAAGAGAAAACATGTAACTTTTAATGAGAGACCAGCCATTATAGATCTAACATCAGACAAATCAAAGGAGTCGGAGAAGCCAGCTAAATGGGTGGTGGCCGAGCAATCCCCACCATTGGTTGCAAGGCCACCTCCTCCATTCCCTCAAAGGTTACAGAAAGTGAACGATAATGTCTTGTACAAAAAGTTCCTTGATCTTTTGAAGCAAGTGCAAATCAACATTCCATTGGTAGACATTTTGCAGGAAGTGCCCAAATATGCTAAATACATCAAGGGCATTGTGGCCAATAAAAGGAGGCTAACTGAATTTGAGATTGTGGCACTCACTGAGGAATGTAACTCAAGAATTAAAAGCAAGCTACCTCAGAAATTAAAGGATCCGGGTAGTTTCACTATCCAAATTTTGATTGGTAAGCAAGCAGTCGGGCGATCTTTGTGTGATCTTGGGGCGGGCATTAATTTGATGTCGCTATCTGTGTTCAGATAATTGGGGTTGGGTGAGCACGCCCAATAACGGTAATCTTACAGTTAGCTTATCGCTCCTTTGCTCATCCTGAAGGAGTGATTGAAGATGTGCTAGTTCAGGTGGGCTCTTTCATATTTCTTGTTGATTTCATTATATTGGATTACCAGCCTGATCAGGAAGTCCCATTTATTTTGGGGCTCCCCTTCTTAGCCATGGGTCGAGCTATTATTGATGTATATGAAGGGAAGATGACGATGAGAGTTGGTGATCGAGTGGAGGTATTAAATGTATATAAAGCACTCAAATTACCAGCCCATTATGAAGAGTTATCCATGATTACTGTGGTGGAAAGCAATGTTGCATAAGTGGTTCCTTATATGAGTCATGTTGACCCTCTTGAACGAGTTTTGTTGGGGATGAAGAAGATAGTGAAGATGAAACGAGGGGAGAAATTGAGCAAGTACTTGATATGTCCTGCAATTATGTCCACGGTTTAGGAAAATTTAAGGAGCTGAACAAGCATGTTACTCTGACCCCTCCTAAGCCATCTATTGAGGAAGCTCCAAAGCTAGAACTTAAGCCTCTTCTAGCGCATCTGCGCTATGTTTATTTGGGAAACTCTGAGACATTGCACGTGATTATCTCATCCAGCCTGACTAACACAGAAGAAGAGAAATTTCTTAGGGTACTTCGTGAGCACAAAAAGGCGATTGGGTGGACAATTGCAGATATTAGGGAATCAGTCTGTCGTTTTGCATGCATAAAAACTTCTTGCAAAATGGACATCTCCCTAGTGTTGAGTAGCAAATGAGGTTAAATCCCATTATGAAAGAAGTCGTGAAGAAAGGAAGTAATAAAATTGCTTGATGCAGGTATCATCTTTCCTATTTCTGACAGCAACCAGTTAAGCCCGGTTCAATGTGTGCCCAAAAAGGGGGGATGACAGTGATTGAAAATGATAAAAATGAGCTAATTATTACTCGCACTGTTACGTGATGGAGAGTTTGCATTGATTATTGAAGGCTCAACAAGGCAACCCGTAAGGACCACTTCCCACTTCCCTTCATTTACCAAATGTTGGACATATTAGCGAGACATGAATATTATTGCTTTCTTGATGGGTACTCGGGATACAATCAAATTGTCATAATGCCTAGAGGATCAGGAGAAGATCATGTTTACTTGTCCTTATGGCACTTTCTCCTTCAATCAAATGTCCTTTTGTCTTTGTAATGCACCAGCCACTTTCCAGAGATGCATGATGGTTATTTTCACTAATATGGTGGAAAAATTCCAAAAGGTGTTTATGGATGACTTCTCAGTCTTTGGGTTATTTTATGATGATTGTTTGAACGATTTGAGCATGGTATTAGTCGATTGTGAAGAAACAAATCCGGTTTATAACTGGGAGAAGTGCCACTTTATGGTGCGGGAAGGCATCGTTTTGGGTCACAGAGTGTCTAGGAGTGGCACTGAAGTTGATAAGGCAAAAATGGAGGCGGTTGAAAAGTTACCTCCACCAATTTTGTGAAGGGTGTCCGGAGTTTCTTGGGACACGCAGGATTCTATAGACGCTTTATTAAAGATTTTTCTAAATTGCTACTCCTTTGTGCAGGTTGCTCGAAAAAGATGTCAAGCTAAATTTTGACAAATCCTGCCTGAAGGCATTTGAAGAACTCAAAAAGAAATTGGTAGCTGCCCCCATAACTGTTGCAGCAGATTGGTCCCTACCATTTGAATATAATGTTACCAGTAACCATGCTATTGGGGCAGTGCTAAGCCAAAGGAAAGACAAGGTGTTTAATTCCATTTACTACGCGAGTAAGACTCTTGATGTTGCACAACTTAATTACACCACCATTGAGAAGGAGCCATTAGTTGTTGTGTGGGCCTTTGAGAAATTTCGGGCATACTTGGTGGGAACAAAAGTCATAGTCCACACCGATCATGCAGCGATCAGGTATCTATTTACAAAGAAAGAATCTAAAGCTAGATTGATGTGTTGCGTTCTATTGTTGCAGGAATTTGATGTTGAGATAAAGATTGAAAGAGCACTGAGAACCAAGTAGCTGACTATCTATCAAGGCTGGAAAATCATAACCACATGGAGGAGGGTGGAGAAATTAAAGAAGTGTTTCCTGCAACTTTTTGTTGTGACCTAAGACCCTCCTCCATGGTATGATGATTATGTGAATTATCTTATGAGTGGGGTACGTCCTCCGAAAATTGAATATGAGGAAAGGAAGAGGTTCTTACATGATGTGAAGTTCTACTACTGGGATGAGCCATATTTGTACAAACAATGTGCTGATCAGTTGCTGAGGAGATGCATTCCAGATAAAGAAGTACGATTAGTGTTGTATGATTATCATGCATCACCTTATGGGGTCCATCATGGTGGAGATAGAACAGCGGCGAAAGTACTACAATCCGGGTTCTTTTGGCTAACTGTATTCAAAGATGCCCATGCATTTACTAAAAAGTGTAACAAGTGTCAGAGAACAGGAACAATCACAAGGAGGCACGAGATGCCTTTGAATAATATCCTGGGGGTCGAGATTTTTTATGTGTGGGGGATAGATTTTATGGGACCTTTCCCATTATCCAGAGGAAATAAGTACATTTTGCTGGCAGTTGATTATGTGTCAAAATGGGTAGAGGCGATTGCATTGCCGACAAATGATGCTATTGTTGTAGATGCGTTTGTGAAAAAGAACATATTTTCGAGGTTTGGAACTCCACGTTCCTTGATTAGTGATGAAGGAACCCCCTTTTGCAATCGGTTGTTGAATAACCTTCTAGCTAAATATGGAGTCCGTCATAGAGTTGCGACAACATATCACCCTCAAACAAGTGGACAAGAAGAGGTGTCGAACAGAGAAATAAAGCAAATATTAGAGAAGACGGTGAGTGTGAACAGGTAGGATTGGGCTGCAAAGTTAGATGATGCCTTATGGGCATATAACAGCTTACAAAGCGCCAACTGGGGCATCACCGTACAAGTTAGTCTATGGGAAGGCATGCCACTTGCCCGTTGAACTCGAACATAAATCATATTAGGCCATCAAGAAGCTAAACATGGACCTTGAAGCCGCAGGTGAGAAAAGACTGCTGCAGTTGAATGAATTAGATGCGTGCAGGCTGCACTCGTATGAAAATGCTAAACTATACAAAGAAAAGACCAAAAGATGGTATGACAAGCACATTAAGCCGCGTCAATTCGAGTCAGGTCAATGGGTATTATTATTCAAGTCTAGATTGAGGTTGTTTCCAGGGAAGCTAAAATCGAGATGGTCAGGCCCATTTGAGGTGGTGAGAGTAACTCCTTATGGTGCACTTGAGTTGCGAGCTGTACACGGTGAAAGGAAATTTTCGGTAAATGGGCATAGAGTCAAGCACTATTGGGCAGGAGCCATGAATCGTGAGAAAACAAAAGTTGTACTTGGTGATGAGTAAAGCGAGACTCTGTGTCGTGCCGCGGCATTAAATCAAACGCTTGTTGGGAGGCAACCAAATTTTTATTGCTTTCATAGTTAACTTCTTAATTTTTTTTTAGATAGAGTAGATAGATTTTGCATTTTTCTTTGTAGGAATAGAAATTATAGATATAATGGTGTAG